>CATIWR010186874.1:0-101735 GCA_949677035.1 Omphalea diandra
GCTATGTGCTTCATAATCATTGTTGAAAATAAATTAACAAAATCTTTAAGAATATCTAAAATTATAAGAAGTTGAAGTAATCAAGAAATCTCTGGTCAATATATCAATTTATTAAGAACTATTTTCTTTTTCAAGGAAAGAACATCTTTTTTGAATGAATGCTATCATAAAAGACTTTTATACAAATGCACACGCTGTATGTGTACCTGTATATTGATTTTAAGGGGATCTCGGGGGAGAGGGATACAAATATAAAACTTAATTATATGAAGATGAATTTTGTTTTATTTAATTTGACATATCACTAAATATTTTCGGATCAACTTGTAGCTGAATTGATATTAAATTCATTTTTAGGTGATGTTAACAAAGGCACATCTTCTTATTCTTCTAGATGTTATTCTCAATATAATCAAAATTCAGATTAATAATAATAAAAAAACTCCTTCCATCACTAATCTTTTAAATATTTAGTTCCTTAGGGATTAGCATCAAAATAATATTTATCTGGTTTTATATATTTTTCTAGCTCAATATAAATATAAATCAGAAGAGACTCAGTTGAACAGAAAAATAATTTAGAAAACAATATTTAACAGTTTAAATATAAAACATTTACAATCTTTTTGCATATCATGAACTGTTTCTGTGGCACATATTTAAAAAAAGAAAATGGAAATATATATAATTATTTTTTAAATATATAGATATAAATAAAATTTTTTGGGTTTCATTGGATATATATATATATATACACACACACACAATGTGCTTATTTTTTAATTAAAATTTACAAATATAAAGAAACAAAAAAGAAAGCAATAAGAGAGGAGAAAAAGAGCTAAGAGAGATAGACAAAAAAAAAAAAAAAAAAAAAAGAGAATAATGAGAGAGAAAGTAGAAATGCAACTAAAAAAAAGTATTTTAATTTTAGAATTTATTTGAAAATTCTTTCAATTTAATAGAATTTGATTTAGTTTTAATTAATTTTATAGAATTTTAAATAAAATTTTTATGCAAAATGTACAAAATATAAATTTACAAATTAATTAAATTAAAAACTACAGAATTCATTTAGTCAATGAAATCCAATCAAATTAAAACATCTGTTGATGAAAAAACAAATTAAAAAAAACAAAAGCATTAGGAATGTTAGGATGAGATAGCAATCTTGCACTGCAATATGATCTTAACAAGCACCAAAAATCACGTGATTTAGAGAACCCAAAAAAGATTGTTCTGATGCTAATAAAGAAAGAATGTACATTGATCAATTAATATATATTTATATAATTTGTACAAATGCCAAATATTAATTGTGTACAAAAAAAAAACCCTAACCAATATATATATATAGAGAGAGAGAGAGAGAGACTAATACAACATCTTCCTAATTAACAACATTTGATCCAATCAAACCTTGAGTTTTCCCTCAAATCCAAACACAACAATTACATCATAAATCAACAAATGGATATTTATATAATATATGTATTTATCTATTTTTCTCTTCCCTTTCTTATGTATTTTATAGGAAAATCACACTATTACCCATCTCAAATCTCATGTTATCCATGTTTGAAGCTCCTCCATCTCCCAAGCTAGTTTCTTCCAAGTTCATGTCTTCCCATAAAAACCCATAATCATCCTCTCCTTTAGAGCTGATATCAGTGGTAGTAGTAGTAGTAGTTGTAATAGTGATAGGGTTCCTTTCCTGAGATAGCTGAAGAAGGTTTAGCAAAGAGCAGTGGTCATGGCTTATTTGATTATGAGATGATGAAGACAATGGGGTGATTTGTTGTTGTTGATGAAGATGATGATACCCACAAGGCACACCTTGTTCATGAGTACTTAAAGGAGAAGAAGCTGTCGTATTCAAAGTCACACTAGCTGCTGTAGTCTCAAACATGCATTCTTGGTTCAACTTGGTGCTCTCTTCTTCTTTGCTTTTGTGGAATACTCTACACAACACCCAGTCCTCCTGTAACCATAATTATTAACTCAAAATAAATATAACAAATAATGCATGAATTTCAATCCTGATAAAGAGAACTTTAATCTGATGAAGAAAACTTTAATATGATTAAGACCCATCAATTAAATGTAGATAGAGAATTAAATTATATTGAATAATCAGACTACTAATAATTCATTTCTATCACACGATGAGTAATTAAATGAATGTATAAACATATCTTAGTATAGCTTAGAAGATTTAAAAAATCTTAGCAGCAAAAGACGGGGTTAACAAGTGATTTAGGCATGTATGAATTGGATCCACACAATAATTTAATGTATCAAATGAAAAATACATGTACATGCAAGAAAGGGACAAGTGCCTTGCATGAGAGTCACAGCTCACTGCAATTAGGGGTGAGTAAAAGCCAGACGGAACAGAAAAAATTGACCGAGTCCAATTGGTTCAGTTCAGTTTGGTTTGATCTTTTGATAAAATCGGTTTTGTTTAATTTTAATTTTAAATTTTGATTTTCAATTTTCAGTTCGGTTTTTTAGATAAAAACTGAAAAAACCAAATTAACTAAAGTTATTAATTAATCAAACTAATTTGAATCAAACTTAATTTAAAATATATGTAATTTAATCAAATCGAACTGAACCGAACTTGTATAGATTTGGTTTAATTTATAGACATATAAATTTTGATTTAATTAGTTTGATTCAAATCAATTTTAAATATATAAAATTTGATTGATCTCGTATCGGTAAAAAACCGAACTCCTAACTGCAATGCCTACAGGAGAAAGTGGCCAATTTGCATGTCTATTTCTGAGATTCCTTTGAGAGAACATGGCTGTTTCCCATTATTGCTAGTACTGTCTATTGTCAACTTCTTCTGTCTCCTGTAATTATTCTCTTAGTTTAAAAATTATATTCACAGTATTTTTCTTCCTTTACAATATTACACTTAAATTTAAATTTATTTTCTAATATGCATTTGTGAATCAATGAATTTTTACTAACAATTTGAATCGGTTCATAACTGGGTACTCTCACCAGCTCATGCAACTGTTCCTCCTATGAAAATCTCATAATTAGCTAAAAAATAATGTTATACAATAATAAGCATAAATCACCAGTTAATGAATTTTAAATTCAGTGATAATTAAGTTATTTTCATAACAATAAGATTACGAGATCAAATACTGATTCAGAGCATTATTAACAAAAAGAATAAGAATAGAAACTAATTAATGAAGGCAGGCCCTGAAGGGTTTAAAGAAGTGATCAAACACACCTTTGGAGGCATATGTGGGGTCTCAAGGCGAAACTCGTGCATGATCCAACCAGTCTTGATGCCATTAGGAGCTCTGTTCCTGTAGAACACCAAGGTCTTTCTCATCCCTACAATCTCACGAGTTGTAGGGTCCAGCACAGTACGATCTTTTCCGGTAGCTTTCCAGTACCCAGATGTTGTTGCTCGATTGGTTCGGAATCCTGTTGCATACTTGCGGTCTCTGAAGCTGAAGAAGTACCACTCAGTGGCATTCAGCTTTGCCACCTCTAACATTTTCATACACAAGAGGGTGAGTTTAGGAGTTAGATAAAGCAAAGCTTTCAACAACATTCATGTCTGTCTGAATATGTACTCACTATTGAATTAATGGTTGCACCTTTCACTGTACTTAGCTATTAATAAATTATGCACTAATTATTGTTATTTTTTGTATAATATTTATAACATATGTAGGTCAACAAATTTTGTACTATGATATAAATATTCGATTATCATAATGTCACGCCAGTTAAATATAACATAAATATAGTATGCATAAGCATTTACGACTAACAGACTTGCAGCTTTAAGATTTTTAGATTTTATTGTTAGATCAAACCCATAATCGTGCTATCTCACTTGTTTTATAATAAGTTATAAAAGATCTAGTGAAAAAAGAAAAAATCTCTTGTACAGATTGGTGTTAGAATTATAAATCTTGATATTTGGTTATTTTAACCTTTTGCTTTCATTCCAACTATTGACTACGTATATATATGAGGCCAAATTCATTCTCTTGAAAGAATGATTACACATAGTTAATAATGATGATGATGAGTGATAAGTCTATATCATTAGTCATTACTCGTGTCTAAGAAAACTTAGCTGTCAGTAAAATTAAAAGAATCTAAGGAAGAAAATAATTGCAATAAATGATATAGTTGAAATTGAATTTAGTGTCATAATTGATTTATGAAAATCAAACTGTTTTTAAATTAAACTTTTCTTTTCTTTTGGAGGGGGAGGGGCGCTAATTTTGCTTTCTAAGAGTTTAAACACGTAAATTTACGACTTTGAAAATGATTCTAGTATCACTGAATCAATAATTATGACGCGAGATTAGTTTTGTAATTAATGTAAGATAAATATTTAATTACATACAATTACTATGGTGAAAATGGCTGGAAAGCAATAGTTTGACTCCTTGCGGTGGTGGTGGTGGCAGGTAAAGAGAAGGAGGTAGCCACACGGATCAACAAAATAATACTTGAAACATAAGATAGTGAAGTCAAGATCACCTAATAATTAATAAGCTAGGCTTCCATTTATAAATAATAATTTGTAATTATTAATAATATTATTATTTGATAATTAATAGTCATTTTTTTTTGACAGAGTAAATCAAAACATTATATATATATATATATATATATATATATATATATATATATATTAATTAAGTAGCTCATCCAAATGAATCAATTTTTTCCAAGACTATATATGAACTAGTGAATTATTTTCCATCAGGTACATAATAAGTAAGGTATAAGAATATGTTATATCAGATATATACAGGCAAAAAATAATAAATTTTCTAGATCGATGTGAATAAATCTATTTTATAGATATAAAAAAAGAATATAATAGATAAAAATCAAGAATCTCTTACTCTCTCTCTCTATATATTATTTTCTGTAGTACTATAGCAAATTATTGTAGAAAAAAAAAAATAGAAAAACGGAGATTTGGGACCAGCTATGGCTAGCTAGCTAATTGCATGTACCTATAGCTGTTGCAAATTATATTTTAGACGAAAAATATATGAAAAAAAAAAAATCCTATTTAAGCAATGATTTATTATATGGTGAAAGAAAAGATACTAAACACTGTATGCATAATGGAGAATACGCGGTTTTAGGCATATGGGACTTGCCATGAAAGCTAATTCTCTTGGTATAGAGAGGATAAGCATCCCAAGAAAGGTGGTGGTGGTGATATGAAACTAATTAAGTTTAATTATAGGAAATGAATATATATATATATATATATATATATATATATATATATATATATATATATATATATATTCTCATGCTACGATCACCATATGAATATTATTTAGAAGGGCAAATAATAATAAAATATAAATAGTAGTATCGCACTTGTCCAAAAAATAATAAAGCAAGATAGTACACTTGATGACCGCTGAGAAGACATTGATATATATTATGAAATAACTCTCGAAACAAGAAAGAGCTAAACTAAACCCAGAAACAACTTGATAGCTAGCTACAGGATTGACATTAGTTAGGTCTGGAGAATGATCTACGGAAGGAAAAGGAGAAGAAACTATATGAACACAACATGAGGGACATGGAAGCTGGCATTGTTACCATTCATAAGCTATATATTTATGTAATATTTTGTAACTTTTCTCTTTAATGGAAAATATATTTCATATTTCATATTTTGTCTTTTTTTTTTTATTTAAATCGTTGCTATACGTCAAAAGGCAAACGTTAACATATGTAAATGTCCCGTCTGCCTCGTGCGTGTTGGAAACATGAAGAATTTTGTTACAAGCACCAAGAAACTTAAGCTACGAAAAAATAATAATAATAAATAAATAAATAATCTAAGTTGAAGAACTGAAGTTGATAAAAAAAGAGAAGAAATTAGTTGAAGAAGAAGAAGATGATGATAAAGGCATACCAGGAAGCTGCCATGGCTCACATGTATGCAAGTCAATCTCAACCAAAGTACCCTTTAGAACTTCTTCATTTGTGATCTTTTTGTAAAGATAATGGCAGACCAGTTCCTCATCACTAGGATAGAACCTAAACCCAGGAGGCAGAGTTGCTCCAATGTCTCTTAGTCCCATGGTCTTTCTTTGTTTTTATCTCTTGTCTTTTAGAAGGTGGTTGGAAGGGAAAAACTAAAGAAAAGAAAATAAAATTGGAAAATTGTTTCCAAAGTTCAAATTTGGAAGCAAAAATTTTAGTTAGCTAAGGAAAAGGAATAACATAGAATGGAATGGAACATATTACTGCATAGATGATGATATGTATGAAAGAAAGTGTGGGTTTGGTGGTGTTTCTTAGTTTGGGAAGTGAAAAATATAATATGGAAGAGAAAGGGTTTGGTACCATGTACATATATAGTTATTAGGACTTATGGGAATGAGAAAATGGCTTTGCTGGTTAGAATTTCTCAGCAAAAGGGGTCCATGCTTAGTTAGTTATAGTGGGAAGTTTCAAGAAAAACCAAGGTTACAAGAAATCTTCTTTTGCAAAATTAAAAAGCTAATAATTAACATTGATGGATGCAACCATATGTATGTGGACAAAAAAAATACAATTAAATAAATTTTTGTTAGAGGGAAACCTTCCAAATTACCCTTTTTAATTTTATTAATAATGATAATATATAAAATTTATTTCACTTTATATTATTATGGCATTAATTAATTAATTAACAAAGGATAGATAAATTAATTTCACGTGCCCTACACGTTGCCTGGCTTAAGAAAGAATCATCAAGCAAATCATAGCCATCCAATGTGTATATTATTGTATTGATCACTTTTGATTCACTTTCTTTGATTATTGACTCTTGTCTTTACTTTATAAAAGCCTTCCTCTTCCTCCTAATTATTTTTCTTTCCAAGTCCTCTTTGCGTCACCATATGTTCTCCCCAAATGTTCAATCACAAGCAATGCCACGGCTCTCTTGCCTGGAACTTACAGCTTTTCTGACAATTAATCAATTAATTATATTATATTATATGCCAGATATTTCTAATTATTTTTTGGACGCTAAAATTCATGCACACTTGAAAATTTACAGCATAAAAGAGGTATGCCCACTTTGTGGTTAAGAGATAAATTAATTAAATATTTAAGTACAAAATCATCAAAATAACAAAATATTATCTCTTGGGTTCCAAGCCATATTTAATTGAAAGTTGCTGATATTAATTAAATTAATCCAAGATCATGCTTAATCATATGAGTTAAATAATTAATTGGTTGGATCATTCCATCAATTGGGCCATCTCTGGAACAAAATTCCCAAGAACAAAAATGTCCCAAGCACGTGAATCATTGTGATTTATCTAAAACCTAAAAACATAGACAGCTCAATGGAAAATCAAAAATCAAATAGCTGGTACATACAACAAAAAAATTTGAAATGATTTTGATCATGAACTCAGAAGAAGCCATGAGGACTCCTATCCGTTCAATTTTTCATCACAGAGAATATTTTTGGATTGATGCTAAAGAAATTGGAGAGGTGGGGGCACGCTGATTGCCTTGCAGATGTGGAGCCCACTAATGATGAAGGGCAATAGGTCCCATATCTATCAATTCATATTGTGGAAACTTATCTAATTAATTAAATTTTATTTCATATATTTCTGGTTTTTGGATGAGTAATGCTACAAAGGCAATAATAATGGAAATATGGACAAAAGGATATTTGTCGCAACATGTATCATTTGATGATAATAATTAGGATGTTATTCAGTAGATGATGACTGGACTGTTGTATGCACACACTTGTATATATATGATTAATAATAATATTGAATATTAGTTCAATTTGAAAGAATTGAATTTAAATTTATTAAAAGATAGTGAGAACCTAATTTTTCATAAATTTATTAAGTTTTATATAAATAAATATATTTAAATTATCAAAAAACTATATACTAAATAATATCTAAAAATCTTTAATCTGATAAATCTAAAAAAAATTAAGTGGAGTTAATCAATTTTCATTTTCACGAAATTGTAAGAAAAAAGAAAATATTATATATGATCAAAATACATATGCATACATTAATGCGAACAGAAAGTCAAGAATACCCTTTCAATCTATTAAAACAAGAAATTTGCAAAACATGAAAACTTTGTAAATGAGATAGTGGATCATTTTCGACATTTGAATATGATAGTATTTACACCTGATGGTCATGTGGGCAATCGAAAGGCCACAAAAGCAAGCAGCGAACCGACAGTTATTAATTTTGGTTGGTTATGATCTTGTCGGGAAGAACACAGAGTTAAATAATGAGTAATTAATGAATTCCAAGCAAATTAATTAACATGGAACTGAACCAACTTGTCATAATCATCTCATGAAAATGTTCAATTTGTGGATATTGATTGAGCTGATTGAAATCATCAACCAAAAATAACACACCTTCCCCAATCCATTTTAAAATTATACTCCTTCTGTTTCAACAAAAGATTAGGAGTGAGCACAATTCATTTCAAATCGAAAATTTATAAATCTTTAAACTCAAATTGAAATTTTTAAAATGAATAGTATTATTCTAAATTTTTGACCTGGTTTAATTCGGTTTTATGCAAATTTAGAATGATTCAGTTTGATTATTTGATTTTTTTGAGATGGTTAAGTTTTCAATTTATTGACAATTAAAGTTTTTATTTTTAATCTTTATAAATAAAATAAAATAAATTTTACGTTTCTCACTCTTAATCATTTAAAGACTAAACCAATCAGGATTAGTATTGATGGATCAATAATTTCTAGTCTTTTAAAATCAAGGATAATTTAGTCTTATTCACTCATTTGCCTCCTATATTTATGATTAATAATTAATTTCTTAATTCTAGTGAAATCCTCTAAAATGGCTACTCCCTCCGTTTCAAAATAGATGTCGTTTTAGAGAGAAATTTTTGTTCCATAATACTTGACGTTTTACAATTATCAATGAATATTAATTAATTTTTTTCAACTCTACCATTTCTCTCTTTCATAATAATTGTTTCTTTTTAGAGTGCACAATAATTTATAAAAATAATTAATTGAGGGTAACATAGTATTTTTTTAACACCTATTAAATATAATCTTTAATGTATGTGTAAAAATCTTAAACGACATTTATTATGAAACAGAGGGAGTACTATTTAGGAATGGTGGGAGTATTTTGAGTGTGTGTATATATATATATATATATATATATATAATGTTTATGTATTATTAAGAATAATAATTTTTTTATTTATAGTTTAGGATTTTTGAAGTTTATTTGGTATATATAAGTGAAAAAATTTCAAAAAACTTATTTTCTGAATGCTACAATGATATTTATGTTTTATATTATAATATTATAGTTAGTATAATTTTAAAGTATTTATGTAATAATTTTATCATGTATAATTTTTTTCATTTCATATAATTTATATTGTAATAAAATTAAAAATTGTTATAAATAATTAATATATATATATATATACATATATTAAAATTTTATATAAAAATATTGTAATATAATAACGTATATATTACAAAAGAATTTATTAAAAGAGAATATATACAATTAGAATGGCAAAAAAAAAAAACAAAGAAAGGAAAAGGAGAAAATAAATAGAAAAGAATGGTGCGGGTGAAATGAGCAAGATACTAGTACGATTACATTAACATGAAATAATAGAATGATAATTAATGATGATACAATAATAATAATTAAGGAAGGAGCCTAAATTAACGGGAGGCAAATGCGGCGGAAGACATGTGAGCCACAAAGAAAGCAACACGTCATGGTAAAAGTGACGTATGGATCATCCTAAAAAAATTCCAAATAAATATAAAAATGATGAGTAACCCAACCACAAGAAACATTTACAAATGATTGTGCGGTTGTAGGTTTTAGGGTTTTGGGAATTTTTTGTTAGGTCTTTATTATGTATGAGTATGATGTTATAGAAAGAGTGACGGCTTAATACTCCTTCATTCCTTCTTCAATCTCTTCACATATTATTCAGATTTTATCACCAATTATTTCATTACATATATCTCACTGATTGGATGGAATTAGTTAATATGAAATCAATTTTACGTTATTTTTTTCTAATGATTTGAATTGAATCGTCACGTCGATTAAAATGTAAAAAGAATTTTTGGATTAATTTTTAAATTACATCAAATCATTTATTATTTTAGTTTTTTAAATAAAAAACTGTTATTTTGATTGTTTTATAATTTTTAATCTTTAGATAATTAAATTAATCAAATTTAAATTATTTTGAGTTATACTCAGTTGAATTTGACTTTAAAATTTTTAAATTATTTCTAATTTTTTTCACATGGTTTTATGTGTCATTTTGAGTTAAAAAGTTGAATCAATTTTATATCACATGGATTGAGTTGAATCATTAAGTCTATCGAACTATAGAATAATTTTTTGATTAATCCAGTCAAATAATTTATAATGTTGATTTTTTAAATAAAAAACTATTTTTCTAATTGTTTTTAATTTTTTAATATTTAAACAATTAATCAATTTAAATACAAATTATTTCAAGTTAAAATCAGTTAAATTTGACCTGTGATTTCAAAGTTTTATTAAATATTAGATATTTTCTCATATGAAATCAGATTTAATTTTTTGGATGCAATCAAAATCTGCCATACCTAAACGAAATGAGATTTAATTATTGGATGCAATCAAAATCTGCCATCTCTAATTATGATAAGGAAAAAACTTTTTATACCATACATAGCGTGACATCTGAGTTCCTAAGCAGATGGGAAATGTCATACAACAGTGATATTGATATCATTATTATGATTATTAAGGTATATGTGTTCTTTTACTTAGTTTACTTCCAAAAGTTATGGGCTCTTCATGGGACACACACACACACACACAACAAAAGCCAATCTCTCACCCTTTCAATTCCTAAAACTGGTCTCTCTGTGGAAAAAAAAAAAATTTCTCTTTTTTCCTAGTGGCCCAAAATTGCATGAGGTCATGTACTCCCTATAAAATTCTGCCAAGTGCCAAATCAGTTAGAAATTATGAGACTAGAGAAACCCAGCTGACATTCTCTCTTATGTTCTTTGGGATGTCCTTCTTGATTAGTAACCTTGTTATCTAAATCATTTCTGTGGCCTACACTCTATATTTTATATATAATATCCAAATATATATTTGAATGGTTATCCAAATAAAGAACTACCTTATTCCTGTTGATTTCTTGCATAGTAAATTCAAGTTGACAAGAATGGATTTTGGTTATTATTTTATGTTCATATGTTTATCATTTCATGTGGTTACTGGTTGTTAGGTAACAAAAAAGCAATAAATACTACCAACCTTCTCTTCTTCTTCTTCATCTTCTCCTTCTTTGCTTCTTCTTATGCTTTTTCTTTTAATTTAATTATTTTACATCACTTTAGTCAACAATGGTAGCAGCACAAGAAAAGAATATTTTTAGTTCATCATCTTCTCCTCTTTTTCCTCAACAAGACTTATTCTCATTAAAAAAAAATAATTTTTCTGCAGATATATATATCAATTCATTCCAAATAAATAATTAATCATAAGAGTCGCCTAAATTTATACTTTACTATTTATTAGTATTATTATTATTATTATTTTCAATCATAGACTTGTCAGTGAAAATTAACATATAAAATTGATGCTTTAATATACCAACAAATATAAATGAGGCAAAGTTAACATATGAAAAGAATTATTCAAAAAAAAAAAAAAAGAAAAAAGAAAAGAAGGCCATCCCATGACCCATTCATGAAAGAGAGAGGGAAACTGCTTCAAAAGATGAAGCATGGAAAAAGTGTAAAAGATAACAGAGTCACATGTGTCGTGTGATAAATATATCAAAAGCTTTTCCCACAAACTTTTTTAATTATTTTTTTATATATATCATCTTATGAAAAATTAATAATTTGGAATCTATATATTAATTAATTAATTGCAACTCTTTTCAAAGTTATCGACATTAACTTTATTGCACTTTTGAATTTTGGGGTATATGAAAAGGATACATAGATATCTCTTTGGTGAGTCATACCATTATCAGAAAAAAAGGAAAAAAAAAAAAGAGATAAAAAAGTTATGCTTTTTCACATAGAAACTAATACTGTATATATCAAATGGTAGTATAAAACAGTTGAAGAAAAGAGGCTACCCTTTTATGGATGGGGTTTTGGAGAATCATATCCTTGTTTATTATATATATGTGTCAGAAAATACACCATTAATCTACAGATTAAGGGTCCTTCTTGTCTCTTTCGATGCATTAATCAGGCACAGTCGAGTTGATCTCTTTTTTATATTTTTTTAGGTTTATATTTTCACTTCTATTAGTATGATGAATAGTATAAAAGGAGAGAGTGCTGTGTCATACAACTTATGTTTGGCCTCCTAATAAAAAAAAAAAAAAATCAATGTAGATGGAATTCTGAATCATATAGTTTATTTATCAATAAGTTTG
The DNA here is from genome assembly GCA_949677035.1 of Omphalea diandra. Classification (NCBI taxonomy): domain Eukaryota; kingdom Viridiplantae; phylum Streptophyta; class Magnoliopsida; order Malpighiales; family Euphorbiaceae; genus Omphalea; species Omphalea diandra. The sequence goes on from CATIWR010186874.1 coordinate 12,505, forward strand.
GCATTCTGGGTGCTGAAAAATAACAATATTGGGTTTTAAATGTCTTTTGATGGATTTTTAGTTTTAATTATCATATCCACCCTTATTGGTATATTTTGAATTTTTTTTTTTCTGTGTTTATACTTCTATTGTTGTGATTGTATGACAAGTTAGATTTATAACTAAAAGATAATTCAAGAAGCGTAAGTATCAAAATTTATAATAGATTTATATTTGAAGGATATCTAAAATAGATTTATGAAAAAAGACAATATGTATCAAACAGTGATTAAAAATTGCGATTAAGTAGAGTAGCGTGTATTACTAAGTGATCAAGTTTAAAATTTTGTCAATTTAGTTTGACATCTTAAAAGAGATTTTTATCGACTATTTCTTTTGAATGTAAAGTTTATTTATAAAAATTTTTATATTATAAAGTGTTGCATTTTGTATTATTCTATATTTTCAATTAATGAAATTATTTATTTTTCTCATAAAAAGTATAATTAAAAAGTTATTTTCAAATAACTTTTAATTATTTTAGAAAATAATATGATTTTACAAGAATTCAAATCATTAATAAAATCCTTTTATGAAAATCCAAAAATATCCTTATGTGAATCATTATAAATATAAGAAATTTAGAAAAGAAAAAGTAGAAGAATAATGTAAATATTTTTATTAAATTTATTAAATATTTCAAACTATAGATTGATTCATTTAAAATCAATTAAATTTTATAACTTTAACTTTGTTTTAAGGACATCAATTCTACTATAAAATCATATAATCTTTTTCACAATAAAAAATTAGGTATTTCATTAATTATAAAATACAAAATAGACATGCAAGATAATATATGATTACATATTTTTATAATAAAATTTAAGATAAAGTACATATAAAATTTGAAATCAAAATACTAAATCATTTCATTTGTAAAAATAGATCGTGTCAGACAGAGTGTTTGACTATGCCAGTTAGCTGTAAATATGTTTTATTTAGTGATGATTTTTTTGCCATTGTTTGACACTTTGGTGTTTCTATAAGTTCGATATGCTTTTCACAAATTATGAATTTACTCCAATAAATATCTGTACAGCATTTTGTACCATAGATCAACCAATAAAATATTAGATCTCAATCCCAAAACACCAAGAATTTCATTATAGAAAAATATAATAATAAAACACAAACTAATAATAATATGGAAATATAAAACCTCAAGATTTTAATAAATATATCTAAATAAACTCAAAAGATGAGTTACATTTAAATATTATCTCAAGATTTGAAGAAATAAATTAGAATTAATCAATAAATGAATAATTGAGAAAAAAATAAATGACAAAGGAGAAAAGAGATGAGATTTTTGGTCAAAATGATAGGAAATAATCTTTTATCGCTTGTATAGAGAATAAACAAGGGAGAGAAAAAGAAGGAGAAAAAAAAGAGCTAAATTTATTTCGTTATATAATCATCTAAACTGACTTTCATCACTAGAACAAAATCGATTTTTTGGATAAGAATTATCTCAAATAAGATCTAAAGATCTATAAAGCAAAAGATCTACAAAAAGAGCTTTGTTTCATTGGAAAAAGTAATTGAGAAAAGATGACAATATTGATGAGAAATTACACAGAAACAACCATAGACTATTGATAAGATGATAGTATTGATAAGAAATTACATAGAAACAACGATAGGGTACTCTCAAACCAATTGCAACCTTCATATTCTTCTACTTATCTACCAAGAAAGAAACCACTGGGATGGGGTAGGATGGGACCCCATCCCACTCTTTTGAAAAAAATATTAATCCACGTGTAAAAAAAATTTTCTTGATGATGGGTTTTCTTGTTCAACTTTGAATTTTCATTTCTTAAAAAAATAAAAAATAAAAAAAATCCAATCAATTGGAAAAATGTGAAGGAGACATACATATCTCTACCTGCCATGCAATTTCTCATGCTCATTAATCCTTAGACACTCTCTTATACAACATTTAAACATATATAAGATAGCGTGATTAATCGATGCTTACTTTATTGATGGCAACATTTTAGGCGTAGGAATAACTATATCAACATAGAGACCACTTTGTCAACAAAGCTATAGGATAGGATTTAATCTAATTGAAATTACCTGTAATTAAAGTACCAAAAGTAATTTAGCAACAGGGGCTTTGGAATCAAATGGCACTCTCAATGGCAACATTATTAATCAGACACACACACACACACACTGGTGCTCAGATTTTTATAAACTTTATGTCTTTTTCATTAACGTGTATATATATATATATATATATAGTGGCAACAATATAACCACATCAAAAGATTCGGTTGATAACTTGGAAACAAGGGAAATTGTTTACTACAAGTATAAGCATCCTTGATCATGCAGCTCTCTCTAACTGATTGAACCATAAAGGAAAAATCTACAATCACATACTATAATTTTATTTATCAACTTTTTTTAATACCCCAAAAAACTAATTTAATCATATTCACTTATATTAAGATTAACAAATTCATGATACATTATTTTTTAGTATTAAGAAGAGAAATTATATTAATGAGATTTGATGATATATTATATTTTTATAGTATTTATACTCAAAATTATTATTAAAAATTGAGTATATTTTATTACAGCTTATGCTTGTTGCTGGGTTTTTTTTTCTTTCTTTAACATTCATCGTCATAATTTCTTCTTTTTTTTTCAAAAAAAAGTGACAATAATGTTAATACCAATGCTATGTTCCACAGCTGTTTACATGTCCACTAAAGGCCGTATAAATGGAATACACATAATAATAATAATGGAGGCACGAATCATTTTAGTAGTCATTGGATGTGACAATGGGCATCCTACGGCTGACAGCTGTTCAGCTAAGCAATGGCTGCGAGCCAGCTTCAACAGAGTATCGAATTGCAGGGAGGAAGAAAGCATTGAGGCCAATGCAATATATTAGCGCCGCAAACTATGAGTATAATAGCATAGACACGCGTCGGACTCAGCTTTAAACTCATGATCTTAGAAATGATTTTTATGAGTGCTGCACACTCAATCAAAATAAAATATTTTAATATTCTGAGGTTATGTTTGATGGGAAGTTAATGAAGTTAACTGTTAAGAGATTAATTATTAATTTTTATTTACCTTATGTAATACAGACTTTATTCAGAGATTAATTATTAATTTTCTTTTAATTGATTAAAATAATCTTTTTATGCATTTGTATTAATCTATTTCACAGTTAAAGGGTGAAAGAACGATAGAAAATAAAAAATTTTATTTTTGATATTGTATCAGCATTAATATAAGTAAAATAAAGCTAAATATTATAAAAAAATAAATGAATATTATTGATATAATAATATAAAATAATCACTATTAAAATATTAATTTTAATATTATAAAATTTTATTATTAGAGTAATTATTACTAATATATCAAAATTATTAATGTAATAATATGATTATTTTAAAGTCTCATTAATATACTAATAAAAAAAATTACTAAAGTAATAATTATATATATATATATATATATGGTACCAAAATAATATTAAAAAAATAATTATAATTACCATTTCATTATTAATATTATTAAATAATATCAATTGCATATAAATATAAATAATTATAGTATCAATCTTATATTTTTAATAAAATATCAAATACAATAAACTATTACTCCTATAACATTTTATTCTTCTTCTATACGTCACTCAATTGTTATACTTTTATTATTATTTTGTAATTACTAACTCTCATTTTTTAACTCTACCAAACATGGTATTTTGAATTATTCATAAAAGAATTATTCTAATTATTTATATAAATTTAATATTATATTTATAATTTTCATATTTAAATATTACTTTATTTTTTATCGAATATAGATCATATATTATTTAGACTTTATTTGCGTTATAGAAAATAATTTATATATAAAAAATATTTTTTATTGTTCTGATGTATTGAAAAATATTAAATTTCTTTTTATTTATAAGATTATAACAAAATTTGAATCATAAGCACTTTCTATTTATGTAATTTATTATTCAACATGAAAAGATTTCATCAATCATTAGTGATTAACTATGGATCAATGACTACCAATGATAGGTGTAAGTAATAAAAAACAAGCAATGATAATAAATATACTAAATAAATATATATATTTATATGATTTATTTTTCATTTAGATGAATTTATTAAATTCAAAAAAATTCTTAAAATTTTTTTAAAAATAATTTAATTTTTCATTAATTAAAAATATATTTTTCTTTAATTTTCTAAATAATCAAATATTAAAAGACACAAAAAAATTGGCTTAAATAATATTTCGTGTGAAACAAAAATCCTTAGTGTAAACATATAAAACAATATTGAATCGTCCAATATAATGATCACTGATAGTCTTCACATGTCTAAACAACTCACGAATAGATATCTATTCTATAAATAAGTAGTTCTTACATGAATGAAAGCATGAGAACCAAATGATATTGGACAGTCAACCTCAAGTAATGACACTCAAAATAACAATAACGTTCGAAAGATCTATGGTGTATTTATTTTCATAATCTTCGAAGATCATGTAGTTTTAAAGATAATTAGTTTCTCAAATTTTGTTGTCAATTAGGATTCACCTAACGACTATTATGCACAATTATAAAAGATTATTTCAATAGCACAAATGAGACAGCAAAAAACTCTCATTATTGTTTCACTTTCCAATTCTCTAAACTCTTTCAAAATTCAAACTTATTATCACTAACTTAAGTATCGGAGTGGTTGCGGACACTCTAGCCCTCTTTGAACTTATTTTATATCTTTTTACAAGATTGACTCGTCACAGTTCAAGATCAAGGGTTTGAAAAGGAAATATCATACTATAGAGCAAAGAACTCAAAAGAAGGAACAAAAGAGGAAGAGATCATCATCACAAGAGGAGTTCTTAAATAACAAATAATTGATGAAAGAAAACAATGCATGATTATCAAATGAGGGAATTTTCTGGCAAATTATTCAAGCGACCCATATTTATCTTGTCACTTCATGATATGCACAACATATAGAAACAGCTTGGCATTTAATTACGTGGATACACATTTCTCCATCCATTCTTCTTGCTTGGTAAGCCAAGATTTTTTATTATCAAACCCTTGCTTTCTTTCTTTTCTTCCTTTCTTTTGATTGGTAATAATACTTTGACGAAAGCTCTCTGTCAACCGATTATCATTGATCAATTCAGTTCCAGCTGCTTGGGACCATCCCTATATAAGCTACAAACCTAAGCTTAGTTAGGCAATCCATTTATATGTATTACTTAAATTCACATCATATTATTATGAACTGCTGCTCTGACTCATATAATATTGTTTGATTCCTTTCCTATAAAAATAAATTTTCCCTTCTATATCTTGTTTTACCTTCCAATAATGGAACCGTTTAGGGTTGCTATCAGAATGATACATTAGAATTCGTGATCCTTAAGTAAAAATGAAATTATTTTTATTAGTCTTTCGACTTTCATTATCACCAAACGTCAGCTAGCTCCAGCAATTAGGAGAAAAGCGAAATGAAATTAAGAAAAGCGAAATGAAATTAACTAACATAAAAATTAAACAATTGTAACTATAATTTTTTTTTTAATTGCAGCAGCAAGAGATTTTTGAGTTCTGCTGAATACATTTCCTCTACGAACCAATCGAAGCAGACTTTTGTGTCAAATATAACGAATTCATGAGAAATTAACAAGATAGGATTTTACATTTTTATAAATAATTTTTTAACGTGTCATTATAGATAGAAAGACGCGTGCCCATTATTGGTTTGTTGCCAACAAATGTTGACAAAGAACAATATTTTTCACATGTCGTCATAAGTGTCTAACTCTATCAATCTAATTAAGATTCTATATGTGCAAAATGGCCTACAATTCCTCCCCCTTCCATGTATTTTTTTGGAAGTAGAGACAATTGGCATAATAATCTTGGGTTATAATTAAAATCTGCATATAAGAAGAAATAAATTTTTATAAAAAAACCAAAAATTTTCATAAGAGTTACAAAAGAAGCAAGAAAAACTAAAATAATAGGTAAAATAAATATAAATTTATATTTATTGAGATGAAAATAAATAAAATAGTAAAAAAATAATCAAACCATGGGTTATAGTCAGCGATTTAGCTGACGATGACAACAATCTTAGAAGATGAGTAAAGAAAAAAAAAAAAGGAGTTTTAAGAGAACAGGTAAAGGAAGAAAATCATTAGAGTTAATCTGTGGACTTAATCCTATATTATTCTTTTGCGGATTTTTATATGTATAAAATATGTGATTTATCTATTTCTTATTAGTAAATCATTTTTGGGAAAGACTTACCTATATTTTGTATATATCTTAAAAAAATTCTCCTATTTATTATATGTATAATGAAAATTTTCAATTTATCCAAAACAAAATATCATAAAATAAATTTTCTTTAAAACTATTATTGAGTTTGATGAATTTCCGCAAGTACTCTAAAAATAAAATACATGTGTGTAGTTGTAGACTCACATGCTTATGATAATAGTAAAACGTCAAAAGCGACTTGTTTTTATACCATTGTTTGTTACTTTGCCTATGGATTCTCTAGCAATTCATTAAAAAAGAGAATTTGTATTCTCATCATATAATTCTCGTATGGCAATAATATGTGCACTCACATGTTGCAAATTAGATAACAATGATTCAAGGCTTTGCTTTCATGTTGTTATTTTCCAACTGAAATTCAAAAAGCATTTAGTTGAAAAACGGTTGATTGCGGCAAACAAAGTATTTAGCATCTTTCTTTAATAAAAGATTCACTACTCAAATAAAGGGAAAAAAAAAATTGCCTAACACCTCTACTCGTTGTAGGCTACCTTTTTTCACTTACCCATCTAATAGAACGCAATACTTCAAATGATTATGGGGGTAAGTTATGCTATTTTCTTGAAGTGCACTCTTTATTAATCTACTTATAATAATTGTTGCATTAGGTCAGTATAGACAAGACAAGTCATGTCAAGCTCAAATTGATCTTGAAACACATGTTTGAGTCTCAAGTCACCCCCTAGCAAATTATATGACAACTTTGAGTCTTAGGCTAGCTAACTAGCTGGTGGTGGCAAAGCTGGTTTTATTAATTTGGTCGGATTAGGATGACCAAAAATAACCCAAGTCATTTTCTTATCTAAACAAAACGCCATAATCTACTGATGGAACTGAGATCAGTTTAAAAGAAAAAAAAATACTTCTCAGTTCAGCGGAGGAAAACTATATGGTCATCCATCCTTATTCAGACATCTCATGAGCTGAGTCATTTGCAGACATGAAAGGACATGCTCAACAAATTTTTAAAGAAGAGGTTATTTTTGTTGGATATATGAAAGTGTAAAAATATATTGAGAAATAAATCAACACATGGACATAAAAGTTGATATGATTGATTCTTTTCTGGAATTGTGTGTATATAGCAATTAATACTTCATTATTAACATAAAAAATTTAGATTATTTACATTGAGATTAAGATTTTCTTTGTCACGAATGAAATATATCTTGCTTGCACTTTTGATCTAAAAATCAAATTCTAAATAATAAGATAAAAAAATAAAGTCACTTGTAAATTGAGTTAAATTTTAATTAATATACTTTTTTGAAAAAACTATATTAATTTGTTCATTGTAAATAAGAAACATAATAGGAAGTTTGCCAAATAAAAATTTAACTACATATCCCAATAGGTAAAATAAAAGATATATTTGCAAAAAGTTTTGCACATAAATCTTATCTTAGGACATGAACTATTATGGGGTTTTGATGAGCCTAGTATAGCCAAAAGTGTCATTGAAATGTTTTTAAAATAGGATTGATCTTATTTTTAATTTGATTGATTCAATAGTCATTATTAATTTTTAATATATATATATATAATAAAAATATTTAAAATTAGAAAAACAGTATTATATGATAAAATGATAGAAAATTAATATTAAAATTAAACTTTGAGTAAATAATATAAATTTTAAATTTTTTTAATAAAATAACATAATTTTAAATTGAATAAGTTTGATATGAGTTTTCAATTTTGATTGCTTTTTTTAATTTGATTTTTTTTTTTCAATTTTAAACAATTTTTTAATAAATAGATTTTTAATCTCTAATTAAAAATGGACTATTAATGAATTCTTTATTTTATTAATTCGATCAATTTGTTGAATCTTACCCTATTCTTAAAACACTGTTTCTACGTCACTCTTTCCCCAGCTTGTGAACTGATGTCACGATGTTTAACTTTAATCGCACACATGTGAAGTTTGTTTGAGGCCAAGTCCAAAACTAGAGCTCCAAAAAAATCATTTGCTTACGAAAGGAGACCATCACATGGCAGGAATAAAAAGGCTGCCCTCATTTTGTACTCTTGTTCTTAATTTTTATTAATTAAAGAACTAATAACTTGCAAATATCCATGAAAGATCGCGGAAAGCGAGAGATATATGTGATTCCATATAGTTAATTAAATTTCCATGCAAAAACACAGTTCTTAACATACAAGAAATTTAAATAAAATATAGAGAAAATACAAAGTCACTATAATATTGCTAGCTATATATCCATCAGCTGATATATAAATGTATATATTTAGAATCCAATAGGAGATTCTTCTCTAATTAAATAGAAAACGGAAAAATTTCTTGTATGACTGGTTTTTCTAATTAAATAAGAAGCTTTGATATTAAAAGATAACGCGGACATGGGTTTCAACTGTTGATTGCTGTTGCAATGAGTTCATCCAAATTCTTATTGATTGTGATGTCTTCTCAATAATTTTATTGAATTAAAGCCCTTAAATTAATAGAAACCTTTATAAATATTATTAGAAGATTATCATGTAAAGGGTCTCAATTACTTTATTAGTCTCATATAATCATTCAAGAAAAGGAGGGTCACACAGGTCCTATCATCTCGGTTGAGTGGCATATTCTCCTGGATGCTTCTTTCATTGTCACTTTCTGAGATTCCTCTATGAATTAGTTTCTGAGTTCTTTGCTCAAAGTATCTCTAATTTCTTCCCTCTTCTTACGGTCAAAAACATGTTAGTAGCACTAAGCTATATATATGTAGCATCAACAATATAAATTTAATTCAAAACCAATTAGAGCCTGCACCCTTAAGCAAACCTTTTATTTTGGGTCTTGAAGAAGGATATTTTTGAAAAATGTTCTTTTCTTTTTTGTTGTCCAATGTAATAGTCGTGTAGTATCAAAATAATATTTTTTATTTTAAAATTTAAAATTATGAGTGACATAATTCGATCTAAAATTATTTTTACACTTTAAGGATCTTGTTTCACATATCATTTAAAATAACATAATTCGAACTTTAAAAAAAAAAAAAAATCTTAAAGTGATCCTACTTAAGTGGACCGATCCGTACAGTTGGCCACCGACTTCACTAAACATAATAGACATAGCCACAAGGAAAATAATAGCATTATGTTATGGGTAAGCTTAGCTTACCCATTATAGTTTATTGAGAGATACAAATCAACTTTGAACTACAAATGAGCATAATTGTGTCTAATTTTAAAAAATTCTTGAGATTGGACTAAAAATTGAAGAATCAGAAAATGAAAGAAACGTAACCGAACCAAAATGAAAATCCCCATCTCATATTATTTAGAATTTTCACCCATTGTTGAATTTGATTAAGTTCGATTTGAATAAAATCTTTTTTATTAATTTAGTTTCCCTGGGATTCAAATTTAAAAATCTATTAATTTCAATACTATTAAACCAAACACTTATTAATAAATTCATTAACATTAATTAAATCTATGAATACTACTTATTCTTAAGAAGAGAATAAAATACTATTATCTACACTACACTAGAGGCATGTTTGTGAAATAGAAATACGAATAGAATTTTCACTTCATTTCATATTTAATATTTTAATTTATTTTAAAATTTTAATAATAAAATTCCAAAAGAATTTAGAGTGTTTCACTTTTCTTCAAATCTCATTGTCTAAATTAATTTAGTTGCTTGTAAAACATAAATTATTATGTATATGCCTAATTATAAAAAAATTATTTTCTTGTATATTAAAATATACTAAACAAAAATATTAGGATATTGAAACATTCATTTTAAAAATAAAATTATATTTCCTTTTTCTTTCATACATTCTACAAATTCTTTATATTTGATCTTAATAAAGTGTCAAATATACTTTTGAAAAGCAAGTAGTTTTATAATCGATCAAGAAAATTCAAGCCTTATTTGATTTAAAAAGACTTATTTCTATGAAAATGATACATTCTAATAGATTATTTCCTAAAAAATGAAGCATTTATATATTTGGTTCCCATATTTTTTCATTATGAATATATCAATTTCATGTTTGAATTCATTAATTTTTAAGTATATTAATATTATATTATCCCTAATTCATGTATAAAAAAATTTAAATATTTTATCATATTGAATAAATTTATACAAGGAAATAACTACAAAGTAATTTAGGTGATTATGATTAACTTACCTAAATCCTTGCATGAAAGTGGATTAGAAAAAGTTAAAAAATAGAATATAATTTGATAGTTTTTTAATAAAGTAACAAAAGTAAATAGAGATTAAAAGTTCATATCTATTTAATTAATGTTCATTTTTTTTAAACCTTAAATCTGGAGTTAAAGAGAGGAATGAAAAATTTTTAAATAGTGTATCCATTAATCTCTAAAAAATCTCAAACAAAGTGAAGCTAATTAACCTTGTTTATATTCCATTCTATATCTTTCCGTCGTTCTCCTTAACTTTCTTTTCCACCCTAAATAACTCTCATCCACTATTTAAAAAAAATGCCACCTGTTTCCCTCAATAAGTTAGATTAAGTTACCTTCAACAAAATGCATTAAAAAATCTCACTTTCTTAATTAACTTGCTTCAAAACAAATAAGATCATGATTTGAATTTGAATAAAATTCGAAATTGTTCAAAATATTTTAAAATCAAATCCAAACCAAATCTAACACAATAATATGTTGATATGCGAGAATTGGTTCACCTTAAAACAACTTAAATTTAACACATTTTCTTTAATTTAAAAAAATAAAAAACCTGATTTAAAATTATTATGCATTTTGACTGACTATTACTTATCACGTCCTTTGTTAGAAAAAATTCAATTCAAATTTACTCAAAAAATAATTTGAAATTAATCTGACCTTACCCAAATAATTGATCACTTCACTAATCATATTTCACAGATTGCCACAAGGAAAATAATAGCATTAAGGGTAACCTTAGGTTAGCCATTACAATCGAGATTTAAAGAAAATTTTGAATTAGGAGTAAACACAATTCAATTTAATTTAAAAAAATTTTAATGTCGAACAGAAAATCGAAGATTTTAAAAAACAAAGGAAATTGAAACCAAATTCAAATCAAAATCTTCATTTCAAAACATTCAGAATTTTTGATTCACTGATTCAAAATTATTTAGCTCAACTAGGTCCAATTTACATAATAAAAACTTCAGAGACTTTTAATAAAAAACATATTTATATGTATATAATATATATTATATATTGGTACATAGTGTGCTCCAAATATAGCTTGATACTTCTCAGTTTGGTTTGATTATCAATCCAATTATAAGAAAAGAATCCAAATTGTTCCAAATCTTTAAAATTTATTTATTTTTTATAGCTATAGTCCTGAAAAATTTAGTTCTCAATTAATTTGATTTTTCAGCTCAGACTGAATTTCCTGAGATTCATGCTCAGCCATATTTTAAATATCAGATGAACATGTTAAGAATTTGTCTTTAAACATTGAAAAATCGAAAGCAGATATGATATTCTTCAAACTTAGATCATAAGAAGAACAATCATGTATACATATTTGTCACTGGACATGGTCAAATTTTAGGTTAAATAAAGGAGGTAGCATGGTCCCCCAAAATAAAAAAGTTACATGTGCATGTCTTCATATATTGGAGGATAAGAGTGGTGACAAGGAGAAAGAGCTCAATACCAATAGAAAGAAGACGCGCTAGCATTCTTGTACCGGATAAGAAATAGCCAACACGGTTGCGTTTTTTCCGCATATAATTGGAAAACTAAATAGATATAGCTAATAACTATTACCAATAGTTATTAATTGATAATTAATAATAATTTAGTATCAAATATTTTATACATTATATTTAATAATTACTGTTAATTTATAAAATGTTTAATAAATGAATACTATTAATACTTTATACATTAAATTAAATAAATTAAAATATAATAAAATAAAATATTTTCATATATACTTGTAAAATATAATTTCAAAATTTAGAATATTATAATTATTAATTTATATTTATAAAATCTTAATAATTATTTCTTATTAATATTTATCAGTATATTTCAATATATTTTTAGTAATTAAAATATCTTACATATAAATTTTTTATAAAATTTAAAATAAATTATTTTTATGTAAATAATTAAAACATCTTAATTCATAATTGATAGTTGAATGATAGAACTATAAGAATTAGAGTAAAAATAATTTTGATTTTCTTTGATCAAAACTGTAGAGGTTCAAAAGAAACTCAAAATAGAGCAAATAAAAATCGTAATTAATTAGAGTTATATCCTATTAGCTATTTTATATGGTTTACCAAATATGTCTTTATTAGTTATTGAATGAAAAACTTTCATCAACTGCATATGTCAACTATACCAAATACTTTTAAGCTACCTTTAAAGAAAGACTTTTTAATTTTAAAAAATTATTTTTAAAATTTTAACAAACTCATTCAAATAAAAAATAAATCATATAAATACATATCACTAATTATTCTTAACTATCAATACTCATCATTAATTGTTGTCAGCCAATATAAATGAAGCTCCTAAAATTTTTATTTTTAATATATTTATTATATTTAAATAATAAATAATATAAATATAAAATATTTATGATCTAAATTTGATTATAATCTTATAAATCAAAAGAAAATTAATATTTTTCTAATGTATTTCAAACATCACAAAATATATTTTTCAGAAAATATTTTATTTGAAAAACATTTTTCATGACAATTTATTTTGCGTAAAACAGATGAAACCCATATATCTATCCAATAAGAGATTTGTTTTTCATTTTATTTTAAATTATGAGTGAAAGTTACTTCACTATTCAATTAATTAGATTCGCGAATATAGTTGAATTTATACATGTGATTATAAAATCAATTGAAATAGAATAGAAATGACATTTTCTTTTAGAAAATTTCAAAACCACACTCAATCTTGTTTTTTCCCCGAAATTCATGAACCTAACTTATGGACATCGGGATGAATCTAATCAATTAAAGACACTCACGTATAATCAAACTGAAATCTCATGATTTCAATTTTTGCTTTGTCAAGGCAAGTTCCACCTTAGAGGGAACTGAATTGATCTATTCATAGCAGGGACAAGTTCCATGAATTCGTTTCAAAACAATAGATTAAAGGAAACAAAAATCCAACACTTGACGCATGATATCTTTTATCTTTTATTGAAAAACTGAAGAATTTTTCTTAATTTTTCTTTTATTTTTTTTATAAGAACGTACTAACTAGCTTCCGAAATAATTCCATTTTGAAAATAGCACCACAAACTGGCTAGGAAATTCGAGAAAACAAGGAAACATTTCGTGTGAGGATAACATCTGTTGAATCTAACTCCTTGGATTTCAATGCATACGTGGTCCTTTCAAGTTCAGACAAAATGAGTCAATTTTGAATGATCTCCTTTAATCATACGATTACGCTAGATCATGAATCAAGATAATAAATTATGTTAGACAAGATTTTTTCCTGTACGGAGGGGGTTGTATAATATGTCCATATCATTACCTAATTGGGTTGCTAAATCTCACACAAACGTTTCCACAATAAGAGCTTAATAAATCTTCCGAATCTAACGTTCAAATTGTAGTCCATAAATTCTAGTTCTGCTCTTGCTCGGTGCATTCATAATCCCACCTAAGAGAACATCATTCAGAAATCTAATGATGGAGATAATATTGGATGGCTGGGTAATGGGAAAGTAGTGTTTTCAAGAAATATTTGTCTATGAACGCAATAAAGATCAGTATGAATGCAAGCTACACATACATGTACTGGGATAGTAGGATCTGTAGTTGCCTTTAAAATATTACACATAAAGACGACAGCTGTTTGTTCAATTTTATCTAAACATCAAAGCCACAGGTTACTCCGAGATTAAGAGATTCTAAGAGCCTCGGATCACCGCGTCATCAATGGACTAATCATGAAGTCTCCAAATGTAAAATAATAGAAAATAAACATCTATAATGATAGATCTTCATCATGAATTTAAACAATTTTTTCAATGATTTAGGAAGAGATTTAAAAATTTATCAATTATAGAAACCTCCTTATCACTCTACACTGGCACAGTAGTGGAGTTGGACAATAATTTTTTAAAGCAAAATTAACTTTGATTTGAATACTCATAAAAATATATAAATTCATAGATTAATGTATATCAATTTATAAAACTATAGGGCCTTTCAAAGATATTTAAACACCTATTAGGGACTTGGGGGGGCCTTGGCCCCTCTAATCCCCAAGTCGACACACCCCTGCACTTGGAGACTTTTCATTAGTCCGCAAATGATGTAGTGGATTGAGTCTACATAAAATTTTTTCTATATTAAACATGTAAATATTAGTCAAAGATTTAAATGGATTATCATATTTTAGGGGTGCCAAGAAATATTTAGAATGCAGAATTATGTTCTTCACCTCACTATCTGAACATGCCATCTGATAAATCATGTCTAGAAGGTTCAACTCCACCTTGGCCAACAATGCGAGGTAACCATTAACGGCTACGGTGATTGAGAAGCATTATCACAACAACCAGGATTGCGTTCAAAGAACCGAAATCAACTACAAACTTATGTAGAATCTAATGGGGGAAAAAGAGTAGATGAAAAGAAAGTTTCAAATGATATTATTCCAAACAAACAAAAAAAGAGAGTAATTCAGGGAAACTCATCTAATTTTCACAAAGAGAAAAAGGGAACTCAATGGAGAATCATACTGCTAATATATATAGAGTAGACTTGCATTAGATGTAACATTCAAAATGAATTAGTAATTCGATGAATGATAAAGAAATTCATGCCATAGATAATGAAAGACTGAAAGTGCAGACCTTGAAGAGAAGCATGCAATCATCTTGAGTTTGCTTAAGCCAATGCACGTAATTGCATAATCTTTTTCCCATTTCGGAGTGCTAACCTGGGTAACATTCTTTTCCATGTCATTGACTTATGATATCATTACAAAATAAAACAACTGAGAAACCAGAGATAAGATAACTAAACCTGTTACCAGAAAATGGTGAGTAACAACCAACAGAAGAGAGTTACAAAGGTTATATGAATTTTCTTGGGATAGGGAGTTATCAGTTATAATCCTTTTGAAACCCGAATAACCATGCCAGTCGGGGCATTGACAGTTTTGAGGTGATCTGAACCAATCAGGTCGAAGGTGAAATCTCATATCAAGAGGAGACGGTCGAAGATGCTTCTTCTCCAGAGAGGCCAACATCATTTCCTTATATCTCCTGCGGTTTAAAAGAGATAGCAGCTCCTTCCTCCCTGTGAATAAAGAGTTCAAACATTTTCTAGTTTTGAAGATGATCCATATATCTTTTGAACCACAAAAGCGTTTGAAATCTACAACCTTCAGAAACAAACTACTTCTTCAACTTTTTTTTCCAATTAAGCAAATGCTCACATCCAGCATAGCAAAAGATAACAGATTCCAGAATTTCAATTTCAATTTGGGCCATTTCCTTCTAAATCCTTTTGATTGCATTTTGATATGGAGGGAAATGAAATGAAAGGATTTAGACTAGATATGTTATTTTAAGATAATTTTCTTTAGTTGGGTCGATTCATGAATGTTACTGGCAATTTATTCAAGCATGAACCTAAATACTATATAAATCAGTTGAAACATGTTGGTTTTTTTTTTTTATTCTCCCTGTTTTACTAGACCAACATTCTTTGTAGTATTTGAATACAAAACTTAATTTAAAATCCTTTGCATATCAGATTCTTTATCAAAACCTTTATAGAATTTCCAGTTGGATGACTTTACAAAAGATCGGGTTATAATTACTAAAATACTTGAATTTCCAGGAACAAAAACAAGAAGTCCAAACATTAATAGAATAACTAAAGCATTTCTATACCTGAGAAAGGCCTTTGAGTACTGAACCAATATTTGGAACTGCAAACCAGTACATGTTTGGGTCAATCAGTTGGCGAGTCTAAAAGGTAAACATCTGTGTTAGGTTGAAAGAAAATTGGAAACATAAGCAGTAAGCTATAAGTGCTTGACCCATCTTTCATTAAGGTAATAGATAGGACAACAAAGTAGAATATATTTGGACGTTCAGTTAAAAAATAAAAGAACATATTTGGATAAAACAGCTGTAATTATTTGAATGAAAGATGAAGTACAAATTTCATTGCTCTGCACAAATCAAGCTCCCAACTAGTAATGTAATTATGGGGCTCAATTACTTAGTGAGCTCAGCTCTTGTACATGGAACATTAAGGGTTTCTACTTTTTTTAGTAATAGGCATTAAATGTAATTTGGTAGGATGTAGTTGATGTAATGGACTGTAATCCAAATAAAGAACTAAAAATTGATGTCATTACATTAAATTACATTCAATTACATTATATGTAGATTGGAGATCTTGTTAGAATATCATTTATCAGCATTGTCATTCATCCATTCAAACAATAGCAAAAGAAAGAACAGACAAATGAGAATCCAGAAATTGCTTACAAGAAGGCCAGCATTGATCGATAGGGAGACATGTTTATCCTTCACCTTTCCACCATGGGATAAGAGTGAACACTTCATCAAAGAGTAATGAAGTTGGAACAGAAGTGTTTCATAAAAGATGAGACATGTTGAATATGACTTTATCAAGTTAAGTTGGGATCAATTGACTTGTGTTTGTTCAATATCATCTTTGTTTCATTTGCAGTAAGATGCACAACAAGAATTGAATATCTAACTTATCAGAATATGTTTCCTTCTGGGGTTTATTTCAGTTTCATTTTTGGTTAATAATTAGGTCAGAAAGATATTTCTGATAACATACTAGTTCCTAAATATTGAACCTAAAAATAAACAGAGTTAATAGCAAATTCAACAGGGTGAGTAGATTGGCTTTCATAACATTTACAAGATCTCGATGGTGAATGCTAGGTTCCAGCTTGACATCAATAACATGAGTTTTAAACCACTCAAAAACTTCAAGATCACCTTGCTTTTTCTCTTCCATTCTCTTCAAAACATTTTCTATCAGCATGTCAAATGTGCATAACAGAAATTACGTCAACATGACAGCAGAATCTTAACAATATTATATTGCATGACTATGCTGATATTGTGTAACAGAGACATACATATATCATGAATATTTGCAGCATCCCTAATGAAAAAATGATTCTAAAGAGAAATCACAATGCATATGCATAAAAATCTAAGCAATAATTCAATCGACCAACCTGGCTTAGGTAGTCATCCAAAAACATTATGGCATGATCATCTTGTCCAGTATTCAGTTTGAAGATACGCAATATTTTCTCCCTCCTAAGAGACCGCACATCCAATCCATCCAAGTAAAGGTGCTAAAATTTAACCAAAACAACCCACGGAAAGGTACTAAAGAATACACCACTCAATTCAGCTTATAAATACTTAAGAATGCAACAAACGATATAAATACTTTAGAAAGTCTGAAGCTAACAAGTAAAATTGCAAGTCAAATATTACTAAACCAAAGTCGAAGTTTCAACCACAAGAATGCGCTCAATTTTGAGCATTCTGCTCCATCAAGGAACATATATGAATTATATTTCAAGCATGCAGCTCACCATTTTTTTTTTTAAAAAAAAGGACTCTTAGCAATCAAACCACATATGAAACAACATTGTTAACTAAATTTTCTTTTAGAACATCGAAAATCAATTGAATATAATATCCTGTTAAGCGATTGACACAATTGAAATAAACAAATTGAAAACTGAGATTGGATGAAAGTAATAATAATGAATCTTAGAAGAGCAATGGCAGTGATAGAAAAAAAGAAGGAAACCTCTAATTCACTATCTACTTGCGTTCTGTCCTTCACACAGCTATACAATTGGGAACGCAAAATGAAAGGCTGAATTGAGACCTGAAGAATAGACCAAATTTAATCAAAAGCCAAAGATTTCAAAACTTGATTATAATTATAATTATAATGATCAGTCACAATTCACAAGACTAATTAGAGAAGATTGAATAATAAAGAACCTTGTCAATGTCAGAAAACTGAGCTCGAATTATGCGTAGCGCCACCAATTTATCGTTAACATGAGACTTTCCTCTTCGATCCAAAAAGGAAAAGATTAATATAGAGCATTTTACTTTCGATTAAATAGAATAAAGAGAAAGAAAGAGAGAAATTGAATTGACCAAGTGATGGAGTTTGATGAGCATGGCTAGATTCAGCTCTAATCTCTTCTTCTTCTTCTTGGCGAAGGCGTTTTCTACGTCTTGATGATTCTGATGAAATTTGTTGCATCTTTTTAATTCCAGTCTTTATACAATCCCTAATTTTCATTCCGCGCCGTAGTCTAACGGACTTTTTTTGGTTCGCGCTCTCCCGGTTTCCTATTTTGGCAGTCTGTTCTCCCAAAATATAATGATTGTGGATATACATATGTCATGACATGGCGTACATTATAATGTGTCATACTTAATATAATTTTTAAGATTTAAATAATAATTTTATTAATATATAATTATGTATTATTTAAAATAATTTTTATTTTAATAAAATTATTATAAATAATTAACAAATTCTATATATAATTTAAAATTTTAAGATTGTATTTTTTCGTTCTTTTTTTCTATGGCTGGGAGTAATGGTCACATTTGTCACCTCACCTTTGTCATTGTAAAGGGATTAGTGGGTTATATTTTGTATCCAGTTCATGCCCATCTAAAACCATCTATTTGCCACTAGTGCCGTTTCTCCTCATCTCTTATATATATATATATATATATTCAATGATTATTATTTTTATAATTAAATAATAAATATTTATAATTTTTCGTGCAAGAATTACAAATCAAAATGATTAAAATCACTAAAATTTTAATTTAAATATTGAAAATGCAAAACTATAAATAAATAAAAATTACAATCATTATTAAAATATCATATATATATATAATTTTAAATTAAATAAAATTATTATTTATTATTAAATTAAATAATATTATTAAATCCATTATTATAGAATTTACTATATACAAAACCCATCCGTTTGCCATCCGACTCGGTATAAATTCCAAGCATCCGTCTGGTTCAAAATTCAACATCAGCCGCTTACCCATCCCTCAAAAGAAGATTTTACAGTTCATACTAACCACAACATGCATTTGCCGCTGGCATACTCAAAGTAATAATAAAAATGTGGCATCTAATTGATATATTTTTATTATTCTAGTTTTAATCAGATGAAAACATAAGATGTGGCATTCAAATTAGAAATTAGGTTAATTTAATTAGACAATCGATAATACTTGTCAGATAAAAATGCGAGAAAATATCGGGTTGATTTCATTTATAACCATCTCATTTTTCACGTATTTTTATTTTAAGATAATGATTTAATTTTAAAACTTTTTTACGAAGTAATTTTATTTTTTAAAATATAAAATTACGTTTCACTTGATTTTTTGTCATTTTACGATTTATAAATTTTATTTAAAATATTTTGTTCCTTGTTAACCTCCAAAAGAGATTGAAAGTTACAACTAAATACTTTTTTTTGAGACAGAAATAAAATCACTTCAAATAATATATAATAATTTCAAAATGACACTTAAAATTCAAAAGAAATGTAATTTTGGATTTCAAAAAAATGAAAAACTTATTATGGGACTTATAAAATGAATTTAAAAATTAAATGATTTTTTAAATAAAAAAATAAATAAATAACCGAGTCGTTATAAAAGTAACCCGAAGATAACGGGTGCAAATTGTTCTCCAGTTGTTCTCCAGTTTAAAGTACCATCTGAAAATCACTCTCTGAATATTACCAAATACTGATAGCACCAATACTTTGTTTTGCCTAAATATTCACCACACTAACCCAGAATGAGCTATTATTGATGCGAGTCAATTCGATGCATCTACTATTCCTGAAGTACCCAAAACCGGAATAAGAACAGGTTGAAAAGACAAAAATACATATAAATATAATCTCTTTCTAAGCGGGAGATGGTGGCAAAATTGCTCGGGGCTGAACAAGTTCAAATGCTACCAATAAACTACCTAATCCAGTGGTTGAGCCTTGCAGAAGAATCTACATGGCTCACAAGTAAAAATCCAATAGATAAGAGTCGACAGTATTTTATTATTTTTTTTCAGTAAATGCGTATCAAGAATCTTGATAGAGTACATACTTCACCCAACACCTACAAAATTGAGTCAAATGTCTCGTAGCGCTCCATCCCACGAAGATTTCCTCATTTTTCCTATCTCAGTTTTGAAGCAGTTGTGTGCTCATGGTCTTCAAGCAGATTTCAATTTGGATGATTGCGAAGCTAAGTAGGAGAGGGTTCTGTGGCCAACGAACATTAGGAAAGCTCCCAAGAAACCAAGTGCTTTCAGTGTTGTGAAAAGATCCAACTGTCCAGAAAAGAACAATAAGGTGAAGCCAGTATGTACATAGAGTAATAGCCAGCGAAATAGGCAGTCCAAAGTCGCAAATCAAATTAAAGTGCCAGAGAATGGCCAGCCAACATCATCAATTAGGAGGTGAAAAAAACAAGTGTATCAAAAACTGACCTTCAGCCAGAAAAACACATAAAGCAACAGCACAGCTGCAATTCCAAAATGGAAGAGAAGGGCAAATGTGGCAGGTACCGGTGAGGACGGGAAATTCTTCAGGTTCACCCCAAGACGTAAAAGCTGTCAAAGGAAAAAGCATGTGATTATGTCACCAATTACCATCCCGTAATAGCTGGTCCAGATAATAGGAAATTGAAAATCACATGCCAACTTAATATAGGGAAAAATAATGCACACTCGGATACTTGAAATTCCAATTCCCCCTATTTTGGTGAATTATGCAACAACGGAATCCTACAATTTTCCTTCTCTAATACAAACAAGGTCCAGATCTTTCACACAGAAGTCACTTGGCAAGTTATGCAGATCCCATCACACATGCGAATAATTGTAACCAGAAGCTTCAGTAGAAAACACTCTCATGCACACATGATGGCAGATAAAAAGATGATCCCAATAAGTAAGTGGTTCTTAAACAAGACAGGAAAGTTTAACCATTACACTGAACATGTCAGAATGTGCATGATCAATCAAGTCTACAAATTATAAGACTATAGGAAAGAAAACGACATCAAAGCTCAAGCATCCATAAATTTATGGCAAATATTAATACGACTCACCCCAACTATAAATCCACTGAACGGAAAAAGTGTAAGACCCAGGCAAAAATTAATATGACTCACCCCAACTATAAATCCAATGAATGGCAAAAGTGTAAGACCCAAGAAAGTAAGAGAGAGCCCCTCAGGTGGACGCTTTTCTGGTGCCCTAAAGATGTGGGTTATCTCTGCTTTTGGACCATATCTTGAGTAAGGTTCAACTGGTTGTGGGGGGGGACGTGGTGCCTTCTCAGATGGTTCTGGTAGGTCTAGATCAACATGACCAATGGCCTTCAAGAAAGAGTTCTCCTGAAGAAGATATTCATATCATGTTAATATTATAAACCAGGACATAAATACAGATAAAGGAAAAATCTAAGAAAAGGAGATGTACCATGGCAGAATCACCAACGGTAAGCTGAATGTCGTATTTACCAGATAGATAGAAAAATTTCTCAACCAGTCCAAGAAAATCCTATAAGAAAAAATGCTAAGTATCATAAAAATGTGAAATGTTATTTTCAGAGATTAACGATCAGAGTTTGTTTGCAAGCAACAAACGCTGGAGTACAACAGAAACACCAGAAAAGAAGTCACAGATCCAGAATATATGCTGTGAAGCAGGAAAGGTTCAGAAGATAAATTCAACCTAAACATCAATTAAAGAGTCAGTACCCTATGACACCGAGGATCCTTGAGAAAATTGTATATGGTGATTTTCTTTACTGATATCCCAACCTTATTTCCAGTGATAGGGGGTGTGTTGGGGAGTTGCAATTTTTTTTTTTTTTTTTTTTTTTAAATGAGGGGCAGAGAGAATTAAAAAAATAGAAAAAAGTAATAAAATTATGAAACAAACTTAACTACAATTATCTCAAACTTCTTTCCAGAGTTCCCCACCAAAAAGATATGCTCAAAACCAGTCTCATGTTTCAACTTAAGAATTGCCTGCATGCCAAGAAAGTCTCAACTTAACAATTGCCTGCAAACGAGAAACTCTCAAACTAAATTTGCAAAGATTGCACCAAATAAGGATAAAAGAGAACTGCAAACCTGGTGTGGTTTAAAAGCATGGCCAAGAGGAGTGGTCAATTTAAAAGACAGATGCAGCTTCTGGAGGTGGTTCGCTGACAATGATACAAGATTTTCCCCAGCTAAATCTAGCCTGCAATGTCCAAGAAGAAGAATCAGCTTAAATCAAAGTTACTCATTTAATTTTATCAGAAAATAGAATTGGATAAAAGAATATGCATTTTTAAACATAGAAACATATTTTTTGACATGCCATGATGGCAAGCATGTATAACAAACTAAAACAGGTGTACAACATATTTTGGGCAATACAACAGCTAAAGAATGTAAACATACTTCCTGTTGGTTTCCACAACCCCAAGGTCACTCTCAAGAACTTCAATTTCAGCATTATCAACTTTGATAACTCCCGTGATAAATATTGGAACTTGAGTTTCGCTTTCAACAGCATATACATTTTTAAGCTCAGGATCATGAAGCACCGTCTACAAGAATTTGGGTTTGTCATCTATGGATGGAAAGACAGATGAAAGCTATATTTGAAGCATGTCAGGAGAAAAAGGGATACCTCGAAAACAAAAGTGTAATGTCCAACATCGACACTTTTTGGCAATGCATTCAAGAAATATGCTGCACTTTCAGGGTCAGACCTGAGTTCCTGAATCATAAAATGATGAAATCCACTTAATTGAGGGTAAAATCCAGCTGTTAGAAAAGAATAAGCAGAAGGAATAGCTAGACAAAAGAATTAAAATGCACAATGGGCCAGAATTGAGTTATTGCCTCACCTGGTTCTCCACTATGGAAGTATCCTTTGAACCAGATCTTAAAACTCGTATAAGTTTTACTGACAGAGGAGGAGCTTCTGAACCAAACACAGTATTTACCTTAACCTGAAATTGTTAACAGAGCAGAATATATAGTTTCAACTAATTGGCGGAGATAGAACACTTTTACGAACTTCATCAAATCATGCAAGTCTTAGAATTTAGAGAAGGCAAAAATGATAACTAATGACTCTCACTTGATAAAGGTGCAATGAGAAAGAAGAAGACAGTTATTATGGCAATGTAAAATGAGTAAACTCAAACAACAATGTACAAGATTCATTATCATATGAGTGACAGTGCACCTTAAGTGTCTCCTTCTTAGTCAGTGAAAGCACCGTTGCTGGAAGTGATAGAATCAGAGGGATAGAAACCCTGCAACAGGAAGTTAAACTTCAGCCTCATAATTTTAAGGAAGAATAGAAGTCAGCAGAAGATTTACTTGTTCGCAAAATTCAGAACTCATGATAATTTAAATAGTGCTTTTTCCAAGAAGACCAAACAGCAGTACAAACTGAAAGTTGAGTCTCATGGAAACAAAAAATGCCCTATATCTCAAAGTTATGTAAGGTATACAACTAACTAAGGGTGGAAATTTAGTTCAAACTGAACTGAACCAACTATAACCGAATTACCAAAATTTATATTTTTGAAACCGAACCAAACCGAAGTATTTCAGTTTGATTCGGTTTTCACAAGCCCATATTTTCGGCTTTTCGATTGAAAAACAAAGAAAAAATTTAAAAGAAAAGAAAAGCCCTCAGAAGCCATAGCTTTACTGCAAATGGCCTCCATCAAAAGCCTCCACGTGCCACTGCAAACCCATGTGTATGTATGTGTATGTGGCAGAAGAAGAGGTGCTGGTGGATGTGGCTGTGGCTGTGGCTGTGATTGGAGGCTAGCGACAAACAAAAACAACCATTTGCAACAGTTCAATAAAAATTATGTTGTGCATCATAGAGCAATATCACATAATGAAAAAACAAAAACAGAAAAATGAAAAACATAAGATCAGATCCATTTCATCACATTTCACAATTGATACCAAACAGGCCCTAGGGTCACAAGATGGCCTGGTGTTTGAGTGGCATATATAGGTGTTGAAGTAACCAAAATACCTTGCTAACCAGATTACCAGAGAGGCATTTAAGGAGGATGCATTCCATTCCTATGAGAGCCCGGCCTAATTATGGTGCACTTTGGGTTGTTTTGCTTTTCGGATGGGCTGAACGAGGTGAGGTGAGGTGAAGATTGGCCGGTGGCGTGAAGAAGCAGAGAGAGAGAGAGAGAAGGTGAGGTTGGCTGGCGGTGTGAAGAAGCAGAGAGATAGCGAGAAGGGAGGTGAGCTTCAGGAAATGAAAGTAAAATTAGTAGGATTAGGTTTAGTTTCACTCCTAGACTTAAAAACGATTTAGTTTAGGTAAATTTCGGTTTGGTTTAAAAATCAAACTGAACCAATATAGCCAAATTTTCTAAAACTTTTAACCGAATTGAACCAAATTACCGAATAAACCGAGCTGAATTTCTGAATTGGCAGGGTTCGGTTTGATTTTTCAATTTGAACCGAATAGTGCCTGCCCTTACAGCTAACAATATAATTTTATTACCATCACATAATCATATACATCATAAAATGAAAAATACCAGCGTATAGAACAATGTCAAGAAGCACTTGCCTATTGCTCTCTAGGCAAGCCAGAGAGTCTACTTGGTTGAATAAGTCTTTAGCATCACCAGGAATTCCTATGCCAAGGAAAAACTTTGCCAAACCCACAATTTTCTCACTTGGAAGCTGAAAACACAAAACAGAAGTATTAGAAACATGTTTCCAACAAAAATTAGCAAAGTTAGACTTAGTATTGATAATTCTTACTGACATTCAAGCTTCCTGAAGTCACAGCCGCAAATGCAGTTAATCCTCTAACAACAGAAGATGTAGTCAAAAGAGGACCTTGGTGTTCATGCGCATCAACCAGTTTCTCATCAAAGTAAAAGGCCCCATCATCTATTAGAGGGAGATGTAGCAACATAAGCAAACTAGAGCACAGCATAACAATAATTAGATGACAACAAAATCTGATTGTATATCCTATATTTAGAACAGAAAATCCTTTCTTTTACCTAGTACGGCCAAAGTTGCAAAAAAATTATAGATGACACATGCTATTTTGTTTTTTCCAAGAGGAAGAGCAAGATCACATAGCTCAAGAGTCAAATTAAATAATCCTCTTACTAAAGCTCAGTGACATATTCCTATAGTCACATTATGCTTCTTAACCAACATATCCAAATAGAAAATATGTGCCAATGAAAAATGTAAAGAAGCGCTGCTTCTGGCATAATGCTACAACAATTGAAATTATTTGATTTCCTAATGAAACTGGCCATATAAGTGTCAAATTATGATTTCACATCATAACTCAAACATACCATACTTCTCAATGCTGTCAAACAACTTCAGTATATCATTTTTAGTTGTGCCTATCTGCCAACAGTAACCAAATGTTAGATTTGTTTTAAAGTGCCAAAGATAACAGGAGACAAGCAAAAACAAAAAGAGCATTAGCCTCAAACCAAAGACAAGATTTAGAAAGTGGCGCATGAAATTACATATGATAAGACCTGCCAAAGTTGTCAAACTCACTTTTTTCAACCTATAATTGGTAGAGGACTCATAAACTCGTATTATAAAATCGAATCGTAAAATTGTAAGATTTTACAATATAATAAAATACCCTTTAAAATCTAATTATACATATTTAAAAATATAAATAAATTCATATACAAATTAAATTCTACATATATAAATATAAATAAGATGCGTAAACTACATTGAAAAGATCATAAAAAAACTTATTCATAAAAGAGATTCAAGTTCATATCTCATATTAGAACATTAGAATACATAAAAGTAATTAATTCAAGTCCATCACACATCTAAGTTAACAATACAAACATGCAAATAAATACTATGCAAATGTGTTAAATAATGGTCCATAATCAAAGAAAATTTATACTCAATTCTAGCAAAAGGTTTGAAAATCATAAACTCGTAAAATCGCAAAAACGATTTAACTGAGTTTAGAGAGTTCAAATGCAATTTTAGTTCGATTATACATAAGAACCGATTTTACACGTGTTGACTTGTTTGTGAAATTTAGACTCGTAAAATCATAAAATCGTACGAGTCAACTTGTGATTTTAACAACCATTAGACCAACAAAGGAATAGACGAAAACCCTAGAATCATAAAAAGTAATGGTGATGTCTACAATATGAGTAGAACACCAACTTTCATCTCTTCAAGAACCAGAAGTACCATTTATGGAATAAGAAATAGTAGTCACATGCCCAAAATCAAGTGCTCATTCTCAAAACTACAATAAGGTTAGATTATGGATTTCAGACGTGTATCTAGCAAAGATCCACATCAGGTGTCTTGTGCATACACCACATAATCTGAAATAGTAGGAATCACTAACTTGACACAAAAAAATGCACCGCTACTCAATCTTTAGGAGGAAAAACATTTCCAATAAAGTGGGCCATGCAACACTTTGAGAAAATACTAAGTCACATAAGCAATTCACATCAAATGCCAAAACTTCTAATGTTGACATGCAATGCAAATAAACCAGAAATGGCACTAATCTTACAAGAAAATAAAATCTGGCTCACACAAAATGTATCAAATATTACCAGCGATTGATCAATCTCAGACGATGATAATGAGACCACTCCAGCGAGCGCTTCAAGTGCTAAACCTGAAAAAGAAAATGATAAAGCAAATGGTTAACAGCTAATATGTGGAACAGAAGTGCTAACATCAGTAATGCACCAAAAATTTTTGTATTGAATATCAAATACTGTACTCCATCGTTTTCTTCTACATACTTGCAATTATGGTATATCCCAAATATATGTCCATTTCCATTCTAAACACATAATAGTTACTGATTTTGCAAATATACACCCAAAAGAGGGCAAAGAACAAAAAAAGGGAATAGTTATATATATATATATATATATATATATACATATAATGGAATCCCAAGTACAATCAATTATTACCTGCAGCAAAGGTACTAGACTCGGGATTATTAAAACTATAGCGCCAACGCCCATCACTCTGGCTAAAAGCCTGGCAATAATTTCAAAAAATAAGTAAATAATTAACCCATTGCAAAATCAAAGCAATACAGGACCATCCATACCCGCCTAAATCTCACCACACCAGCAACTAGTCCCATAAGGAGATCAATCACATCTTGAGGTTCAAGACGAGGGTGGTCTAGCATTACTACACACTGCAGTAGTTATGCCAGTAACTACTAACCTTGATGGAGCGAAAAATTCCTCCAGCATCTCCAAGATGTAGATCATCTTTAGATGTTTGATCCTGCATTAAGAATATCAAACGACATATGCCACAGGTTTAGTAAAAACTGGTAACTGATACAATAAAAGGCCACAGATCAAAAAATACATTCAGAGTAGATAGTAATCAAATAGATCACTTAATGACAATATGATAAGATTTAATTTTGACAAGTACAAGTCCATTGCATCTCTTAGCAAGATTTCAAACCAAAATCTACCAGCTACCACAATTCCCCTTATACCACAGTAATTCAAAAAAAATCTCAAATAAGCATGAGTTAAAGTGAAAATTAAAGTTATTTCTTTTCATCTTCATCAGCAAAATTTGAGGTAAATCCTACATGCAAGACAAGTTCAACATCTAGACGGAGTTTTGATGTATTAATCACCTTGATAAGTACCAAACTTCCTATTGAATGGTAGAAGTCAAGCAATGAAGTTGCACTGCTGACGGCAGCTTGAAGCTTTGAAACAACCCCCTTCAGAAAAGAAACAAATTCCTAAGTCAGAAATTATAATATAATTCCCTAACTTCGTAACATGGTGCCTTCCACACTGGAAACAACAACAAACAAGATAAAGCAAGTAAATACCTGAAAAACTTCCTCAGTGATCTCACATTTTAAGATCCCATTCACTTTTAGCACATAGAACAAACTCGTAGAAGCTGAAGACGATGATCCTAGCGTTTCTAATACAGACTGGCAAGCTGAAACACTTATGTCAGGCTTCTTATCAATCCCAAGAACCTCAAATGTTCGGAGTGCCTCATATGTTTCTTCCAAACTGGTATCATACAATATCATCGAGTTAGACAATTTTTTCTCACTTTGATAAAACAATGAAAAAGAAAAGAACCACGAACATATTTGTTTCACTCTTTGTAACTAGATAGCCAAAAATCAAATCCAGCTCAACGTATTAAGAAACACTGAATAAAATTGAATCAAATTATCGAGTTCAAATAAGTAGCAACATACAAAAAAAAAAAATATTTAAAAACTATAATTAAATGATATTGATCTATCAATGAGTAACAGGCTTAAAATAGGGCTTTAACGACCTTCCAGGGGAGACATCCAGAGTCGTGAAGAGCTCCAAAGCGGCGGATCGGTGAGAGTCGGAAATTGGATGGAAGATCGAAGCAGCGGAGCAGATCAATGCTGCTGCTGCCATGAGCAGCACCAGAAATCCAGCTACATTTCTAGCCATTCCTTTATTAGAAAAAAAAATATAATTGAATCAGTTAGGTATAACAATTGGAAAAGAAGGGGAGCTAGGATTTGGGATCGGGGAAGAAGAACGTACGTGCAATGGAGGAAATGATGGGCAGTCTATTGAGCCGTCAGAGTCGCCGCTCTTCAGTCTCCACTAATAAAACCAGCCTAACATATTTACTCCGCTCGAAATTGACCTCCGCCTTCTCCCTTATTATCACGTGCGATGCCTCTGGCGTTGAATTAATTGCTATACTGGTTTTTCCTTTTCCCCTTTTTCTTTTTTTTTATTCTTTTAAAAAATATAAATATAATGACTTGGGCTCCATTTATTCTTGTGAAAATAAATTTTTTAAAAAATATTTTATATTTTTTGATATTTAGCATACTCAAAAAAATCAGTCAATAAAATTCAGTGAATTAAAATATTTTATAAAAGGTCTAAATCAACTTCAATCTAAAGGTTAAATATGTTGACTTCTATGTTTTATTATATTATACTATTTAGTCATTTTTTTTCAAAAATTATATTAAAAGACTTTTACGTTTTGATTTATTATACAATAAGAGACTTCCATCCATTTTAATGAGTTTTTCTAATAGTCAAACTCGAAAAAGTCAAAAATAAACTAAATGTTTTATCTGAAAATAAAAAATACTCATATTATCCATTGTGCTATAAGAACATTTTGTAAAATATTTTTTTTAAATTTCTAATCTCAATCTACAAATTTTCCCTCCCTAATTTCTTCCTCTCCAAAATTTACAACTCAAAATTATTTCTTCTTATTCCCTCTCTAATTTCTACCTCATTACAATACCAAAATCACTAAAACCAAGAATTGGAAAGCTAAGAATCAAACCCTCCATTAACAAAGACCCCTCTCATCTCTTGATCCATAAGAGGGAGAAATGGAAGCCAAATAGAGCCACATGATTTTCACACAAATTCTTTTCTTTATTTTGATCATAGAAGGCCATTAGCAAGTGAAATCACTAGTTTCATGAACGATTAGAGAGAGGAGTCAACCACCCTAAAACTGTTTCCTTCCACCATGAGAGTAAAACTCATTTTGAAATTGATTTTCTTGTTTCATTCTTTACAGCGGTGAGTTTCATTCATCATTCAAAAAATGGAAAGTCTAGAAAAACATCGGCCCTCTCTCTCTTACAACAGTCATGGCTTTTGGATTGAGTCAATTGAAGACATCTTATGGGGTTGCGTTTTGATTGGAATAGATGATTGAATTCAATTTTGCAGATGATTAGGAGACAAATTCAATAAATGTGATTTCTTTCGATTTTCTAGTTTATGAATATATGCTAAAATGGAGTTCGGATCCAATTAATAAGATATGGTAAAACCCAAAGGGTTAGTGAATTTAACCCTCAATCTAATTAAGAAGTCACATCGATGGTTAGAATCATTGTATCTCCCTTAATTTGTGAAGACCAAATATAGCGGCGATGAAACCAACACAAGGTTGATTGTCGCTTTTGCTCTAACCTGGCATGATGGCAAGTTAAGGAAATTCGGCAATCTGGTTGTCAATTGTCTAGGTCACCCATTCGATCACCAAATAGCACAAAATAGACAAAAATAAGCCTACCAACTACTATTCACCATCTATGTAACTATGTTGAGAAAACTATCCATATGCAAGAGTTCTTCAATGACACAAAGTTAATGCAGATAGACAGGGAATGATATGGTTGACATATAAACAATTGAAAGATAAAAGTTGGGTTTGCTTTCAATCAATCAACCAGCCAGCCAGCCGTACATCCATTGCTGCAGTGGACTGTTCAATGTGGATGCAAAACCAAAGATTCAGGTTTCTGCAAACCGAACAAAATTGTTTGGCCTTCTAAACAAATCAGTACAATGGTCTTGCTACATTGTGATGGCAGAATAAAGTAACTCCATGACCACAGAAAGGATAAAAACTAGAACATGCTTTGGCATTTAAGAAGGAAAGCTCCAGACTAAGTATGCTTCAATACAGTACATCATAAAGCACACAATAAAATCAGTGCTTTGGAGGTGGCTGCTGGGTTGGCAATAGTCCGAACCGCTTCTTTAAAAGAACTCTTTGCCTTGAGTATTTGTCATCAGGAGAGAAACGAGCTGCAATTGACATATGAGAAACAGATTAGTACAAAAAAGAAAAATCCTTAGTGAGAGACTACAAAAGGCTTGCACTGAAAGGAGGAGGGAGGGAGGCAAAAACAGGAGGAGGGGGTCCTTGCAAGCCACAACAGTTTACTTTTTGCAGTCGCAGACATGGAAGAAATAGCCAAATTCGCCAAAGCCCTCTCTAAACCATTATTTTGAATGGATCAACCAAATGCAAATAATTTAACAAAACAACTTTTACAAAAGTCATAAAAACATTTAAGCGGGCACAGAACTTTACCGAAGGAAAATCCTGACCTAAGTGAGAAACAGCTGTGGCATTGTCAAACTTAAACTTCTTGAAGTTGCAAAAATAATAGTAGAAGCAAGATGAAATTTGGAAAATGCACAATTTCAATCAATCACATATTTCAGCCTAGAAATATATCTTTAACTCTCATTAAGAAGAGTCCAATACAATGGACCTTAATAATATTTCTAGCAAATGAACAATTTTTTTCTTAATCGTGAAAAGATTCATGAAACAAATAAAGATGACAAAAACAAAGAAGAAAACAGGAGTATAAAATGGGTCATTAACTATTGCGAATTTAATCATCAACACCATCCAAACATTAAGGCATATTACCTGGATGAGCAGACTGAGTAGCTAGCCCCAGTGGTGATTCCTTCTGGAAGGGAAACAGCAATACAACATGAATTCTACAAAAAAATGCCAACATTGACCTAAAAGTACAATCTTCCACTTATATATTGTGCAATACTCAGTTACCATTTGCAATAAAAACTAAAGAAAGAAAAAGAAGAATCATCAATTGAAGAACATGCTACCAAGGAACTAATCAAACCGTACAAAAGAAAGAGCAGAGTGGGTGAGCAAGTCATAAAAAACAACCTTTTTCAAGATTTTTAATTGCCAACCTATTGAACACCAGCCAAGAACAAAATGTTTATAACTCAGAAAGCTGAAAGTATTTTTATCCCAACAACAAGCAACAAACAGGGAATCAAAATGGCATACCTTGGTGGTATACACCTTGTCACCATTCTTGTTTATGTAGAACTGAAGATACATCTTAACTCCTTCCCGACCTGATTAAAACAATATTCATCACTAACAATCCAATAACATCATCTCAAAAACCCTAATAAAAATCAGCAAAAGATTAACGTCAGCGGCGTATAAAGCTCAGCTCCACTTTACAACCAGTGAGTGCGTAGGAAATTAAATTCGGGTTTATCATAAGACTGCAACTTTATATATCTTCAAAAGTTTGAGCCCAGCCCAAAAATCGTTTAATTGGGCTCTAGAAGCGAGGTGGAGAGAAAAGGGCAAATTCTTTTAATTAAAAGGAAACATGTAATCTCTCTCTGTCTCTCCTCATCACAGTTGAGTTGTCCAATCAGTCTCCCTACCACGCTATGTCCCTGCAACTCTATTTCTGTCTGTTTATTTATTGAATTGATAAATTAATTTAATATTTTATTAACACAATCTCTTCTTAATCTCTCCAATTTATCCGATTCTTCCATTAGCCAGTTTCTCTTTAGTTAAACACAACCAATACGATGTCGTTCGACGACGACGGCGAATCCATGGACCACACTCTCCTCGTTGTCCGCGATGTCTCTGTCTACAAAATCCCTCCGCGCTCCAATTCGGGCGGTTACAAATGCGGGGAATGGCTACAGTCGGACAAGATCTGGTCGGGTCGCCTGCGGGTGGTATCCTGCAAGGACCGCTGCGAGATCCGGTTGGAAGATCCGAACTCAGGGGAGCTGTTCGCGGCGTGTTTTGTGTACCCGGGACAGCGGGAGAATTCGGTTGAGACGGTTCTAGACTCGTCGAGATTCTTCGTGTTGAAGATCGAGGACGGGAAAGGGAAGCACGCGTTTATAGGGTTAGGGTTTGCGGAGAGAAATGAAGCGTTTGATTTTAATGTGGCGTTATCCGATCATGATAAATATGTGAAGAGAGAGTATGAGAAGGAGAGTGGGGAGACAAGCGACAGTGGGGATAGTAATAATGCGCATATTGATATTCATCCTGCTGTAAATCATAGACTGAAGGTAAATGTTTTTTATTTGTACTACATTTTGATGTTTAGTGATAGTGTAGTGGAACAGAGTAATCTGTAATGTGTGTGTTGGAAATGTGTTAGATGTTGAAATTGGAGGGTTTAAAATGTTCCTGCTGAAAATCATAAATTGAATTCAAAGTGGTAGAATAGAATAATTAAATAACGTGTGTTGGAAATGTGGTAGATGTTGGAATTGGAGTGTTTATTGTAGTAGGATTGTGTGTGGCTGCTGTAAATCATGGATTAAAGTTTTGATTTTTACTGTGTTTTGATGTGTAATGGTAATGTAGTAGTTGAATAGAATAATCTGCAATGTGTGTATGGAAATTTGGTGGATGTTGAAATTGCAGGCTTTGGTAGTATCTGTATTATTGATATTCATCCTTTTTTAAATCATAGGTTGACTGTAAATTCGTAAATTTAGGGGGTATTTTTTTTTTTTTTACTGTGTTTCAATGTTAGGTGATAATGGAGTAGAATAAGCAATGTGTGTGTTGGAATTATGGTACATGTTAATGCAGTGGCTGATTGCTGTTCATTGTTTGATTAGGTGGGAATGATGTGGAATTCTATTCTTTGTCATGTTTTTGTGTTGGTTATGAGCTCATTTTTAACCTTTTAGAGATGTGTTGTTTTTGTTTGATTGTAGAGCTACAAGGGTATTAGACTAATTGTACCAGTAGAAGGACTTTTGTTTCTGCATTGTTTTCTGCTTATGTTGGTTTGATAGATGGTCTAGTAGTATAGTGGAATTGCAGGTAAAGTTACGATTTTTTACTGCATTTTGATGTTTGATAATGTATGAGAATTGATTTGGTGGAGATGATTGGGAATTCTGTATTTGTGTTAGTTCTGAACTGATCTTTTACTATTTGTAATTTTGTAGTTTGGATTATAAAGGTAAAAGGGTATTGGGTGGTCTACTAGTTTGGTCAATAATTAATTTAGTAGTTTTTTTTTTTTTTTTTGGCTTTCAAGTGGTAGATATGCTCTGCAACTTGATATTTTGTTGAGTTGATGTGTTAGTCGACTTATGTGGTTTTAATTATATTGATTTGACAATTTTGGATTATAGGAAGGTGAAACTATTCGAATAAATGTAAAGCATAAACCATCTAGTGGAACAGGAATGCTTTCAGCTGCAGGGTTGTCAGGTGGTGTTTCTGGAACTGGAAAGTCTAAAACTTTAAGCATTGCCCCACCCCCAAGTGGGGCTGGAAAAATTAGGTCTCCATTCCCACCCCCTCCAAATGATCCAGCTGCTGCACGGATGACTGCTGCTAATAATGGTGTTGGTCTTAGAGCGCCCAAAGAAAATACAAAGCGTCCGACTGATCCTTTATCACATATTTCTCCTCTTGAGGTATCACTATTTTCTTTATTCCCCATGTTTGTCTGTGTCCAAAGCACATGAAGACTTAAACATCAATCTATTCTTCAAAAGTTTTAGAATACCATCTGTTTTGTCTACGTTGTTCAGCAATGAAAATGTTATATGCTTTTGAACTTTAGGGGGGTTTAATGTGTCCATCCAAGGTGCTGTTGATACATCCTATTGGACAATCGTGCTGTTAGCAAGTTAAGGAAGCATGTTGATTTACTGTAATCATGCATGGATGCCTCTTTTGCTTCTTTGAACACAAACTTTGGATAATAAATCTATCCAGGCTCTTATTGCTACTTCTACTAACATGTTGAAAAACCCTTGTTTTCTTTTTGTTAGATCCGTGGGAATTATGTCTCATTTACTGTTGATGTTGCAGAGAAATCTTCCATCAGCGACATCAGGATCAACTAAGACAACTGCATCAGGATGGGCAGCTTTCTAGTTGTGTGGGCATTTATTGAGTATGAAACCACTGTTTGATGTTTTCTTTAAGGAAAAGTGAAAATGAGCAATATAATTGAGAAAAGTAAAAATGAACAGCCAAATACATTTATCTGTGGAAAATAATTTTTAATGAATACATCAAATGCTTCTTTCTCTTTCATGAATTTTGAATATCATATTTCTATATACAGTTGAAAATTGAATTTTGGTTGGCTAGTGTGTATTCTCAAATTGACATGTTACCATATCTGAAAAGCATAATATTCTATCACTGGGATGCAAATATGATTCCTTATTTGCTGTTTGGCTTTTAAGCTATTGCTTGGCCCTTTTTTTTCGTTCCTCAATATCCTTTTAGGCCATGCTTCTCTGACTTATATGCCCTCTCAAAATAATCTGTGGCTGAAGGGGAAAATTTTCATATCTGCTTTTGTATTTGATTTATGTTGGAATTACTACTCATGCCATGCTAAATTCTATATTAACACCACATTCATTTGAAATTTGAGGTAGAAATTGCATGGTAAGCAATTTTTGAGTATAAGAAGCATTCCAAAACTTTGGAAGTTGGAACATATAATGACGCACCGTAACATGTATGATAAGGCGCATTTGAATTTCAGAAGTCCCCAGTCATCTCGATGGCATGCCATTGAAACTTTTGGTAATAAATTGAATGGTGAGTTTATAACGTGAATCTGACACCTATAGCTGGGTGGGATTTCCTCTAAACTTCTAGTTCCTATGGAATTGTATGAATACTGAAGCACAACTGCTATGCAATGTTAAATCCGCAGACTTGTTTCCTGTTAGGCTTTGGAGCTGTTAATTTTAGGCCGCGCTTGTATGCTTATCTTACATGCTGCTCAAAATAGTTTGCGACTGAATGGAGTCAATTTTCGTTTATTTGGTAAACGTTCCCTGCCACGGGAAGCAAATTTAGATTATTAGGGCTCTAAAATCCAGAAGCTGAATATATTATTGGAATATCTGATGCATGATCGTTATCAATTAATCTGGCATCTGTAGCTGGTCTTGATTTCCTCTGAATTTTTTGGTTCCGATTGGATGAAATGAAGCAAAGAACCACAGCTGCCATGCACATAAATCAACAATTCTCTCCAAGTTCCAATTATTTTTTCAATATTGCTCAAATAGGGTATAGCACCTTTTATTACTATTATGATTTTATAATTTTGAGAAGGTAGCATTTAAGCCCCACAAATAGGCAACAATGCGCTTTCCCCGGCAATCAATAAGAGCTCTCTAACCATACAAATAAAATTCACATACCGAGAAAGAAATTAAAGTCCAATTTGAACTCAAATTTGGGCTCTGAAGCCTTGTGTCAATGCCCCTATATTTAATCTGACAATTATGATTGACAAAAAAAAAAAATCTTTCCCGTTTTATGACACTCCAAAATGATTTTTTGTTTTTTGGGGTTACAATCCGTGCGTCGAAGGGGAGACATCCTTTTGCCTTGGTGGTGGTTCCAAAAAAACAAAAAAAGCTGCTATGAATCAACAGTAGCAGCATTTCGAGAATGCTTTCTGAGGAGAAAATGGATGCTTACAACCAAAAATAATCCACTAGCACGATCTGCCCTGTCTAAACGAATGAAAAAATAGGGCTGGTGAATTATTGCTATTGATAGTCTGTTTTCAGAACCCATATTTTTCCATTTTGGTCTTTCTCCAGTGTGGCTATTTCCTTCAAAAGATTCTTAAATAAGGGGAGATCCTTTGAAGGTATCCTATCCTTAAAGTGCTGCACTAAACTTGCTGAATCAGTGCTTCCACCTCTTTGTTGGATGAACGTACAGATCTTCCGAATCAGTACTTCAGGCTGGACGCTAGACAAATTTTGAGACAGCCTAGATGCCCTATTATTTTCAGACCTTGCTCTGTTACCAGAACTTGATGCTGATCCAAACTGTTGTTCAAGCCCAGCACCAACAGCTTTTTCTTGATTTCCTCGAATTCTAGCTAGTAGTTCAACAGATGATAATGCCTTCCCAGCAGAAGCTCCAGCTGCTAATCCATTCAGGCTGCTTATTTTATTGCCAGATGATTCATCAGATGATCTAGTCAACTGGGAGTTCACAGTTGATCCGAATTTCTGGCGAACAGAGGATGGTGCACCAGCAGTCCCCGACTTCCCCGTCCATGTTGGGACTGATACACTATCACGACTTCGAAGCATTCGTGATTGACGCAATGCTTCTGCTGCCCTTTGTGCAATTTGAGAGGCATGCTCCTCAAGCCTTATCTTTTCTTCATCATGTGCATTCATAATAGCATCATGGTTCATAGCACTCTGAAGAAAAAAATATAGGCAAAGACTGAGTGAGAAGGAGAATAAACTGATTTTAGACATGAACCTGCAGTTTTAATCAACATTTAATCGAATATGTTCTGTACATCAAAAAGTAATTTTTAAACAAGCCTGTTGTTGTAAAGAAGTTATTTTATGAAATAAAAGAAATAGGAACATATAAGAAAATTCGTTGAGAAAAATGAAACAGGGAGAAATAGCCCAAGAAGAAAAAACCAAATACGCTTGCTTTCAGCTTCACAAATGCAAGAATGGATAATACAGGAAAAAAACATTTTATTTTTTAAAAATTCAACCAAAACCTACATAAATGATGCCACAAAATAATGAAAGAGTAGGAAGTATAAGATACATCCAAATGGCAGCAATATCTATATAAGCAATGAAAAGATAAACATCACTGAAACTTACATGTATCCCTTGAGCATCAAAAAGACTCCTCAAAATATTTGTTTCTTCATCTACTTCACCATCACTATGATTGGCTTTTTCTTTCCCTTTCCTCTTGGATGGTCCATTCTCAGGGTTATTTTCTTGGTTACTTGCAGCAGTATTAGCATGTAATGCGCCACCTTTATGGCATTTTTGCTTGTCCTGTTT
This sequence comes from Omphalea diandra, assembly GCA_949677035.1. Taxonomy (NCBI): domain Eukaryota; kingdom Viridiplantae; phylum Streptophyta; class Magnoliopsida; order Malpighiales; family Euphorbiaceae; genus Omphalea; species Omphalea diandra. Next base: position 50,525 of record CATIWR010186874.1, read on the forward strand.
TTCTCTCTTTGCAGTAACAACATTTACATCTTCGGATAACTGACTGAAAATATTAGATGTTTCAGTTGACCCACTCTCAACATCATCATTCAAAGAGAATAGATCCTTCATATCTCGAGCTTTAAAGAACCTTTTTTGTTGTGGGTTTTTCAATATTTTATTAGTAAGAAAATGTTTGTAAATTTGCCTGTGGTACACCTTCTCCTCAATAGTTCCACGAGTGATCAATCTATACACGGTAACATCCCGTTTCTGACCAATACGCCAAGCACGCTCCCTAGCCTGTTATGAGCAATAATTGCCTCAGAATTAACATATTTCCAAATTAAATTTTGCTGAAAATTTCATTAGATATTATGCCTATGCTGAAAGATATTACTAAGTCATTGCAACTGTGGTGACTACCATGCAAACTTTCAAAAAGAATTATAATGGCATAACTCAAATTACATACAAAATTTACAAATGAATCTCACACAATGTTGGTTAAAACAAAGAATAAGCAAAAAATACCTGCATGTCAGTTGAGGGATTCCAATCGGGATCAAAAATAATCACTCTGTTCGCACCAGTTAGATTAGTCCCCAGTCCACCAACCTTCGTCGTTAAGATAAAAATGAACACATCATTTGTGTCATTAAATTCATCTATTAAGGCCATTCTCTGCTTTATGGGAGTCAGACCATCCATTCTTCGATAGTTATAACCACTGGCTATTAAGAAACTTTCAAAAATGTCAAGCATCTGCAGAGTTTGAGCGAAAAGAAGAACACGATGTCCCTGCTCCTGCCAAATCTTAAGCACTTGGGCAACGACTTTCATTTTTCCACTACGTTCTGGATTTCCATAGTCTGGATTTCCACAGGCATGCTCTCTCTCAAGCAGGTCAGGGTGGTTACATATCTTGCGCATTACATCTATTCCATACAGGGAATTCCTACTTCCATCAAGTATCTGTTCCACCTCAGTACTTGCGAGAAATGCTCTATAAACAGAACGCTGCTCTGCAGTAAGGCTGCAAAAAAGAACATGTTCCGTTTTTTTGGGCAGTTGTGCATTCACATCCACCTTCATACGGCGTAGGAGATAAGGCATAATCAAGTCACGCAAGACCACAGCACACCTGTAGTAAGAAACTATAAGTTTCAGAAACTAATTGTGAACACATAAAAATTAAAAATTTGAAAATTGGAATCTAGATGGAAACTGAAAATCTGTAGTCACATCCAAACTCTGAACATCTCAATAGATCCCAGACACAATGATTTTACCTGTAGGCTGTAGATACTTGCAGAGGTGAGGCATTAGCATAGCCACCAACAGAAATAGGAACAGCAAATTCAGCCTCAAACACAGGCAGTACCCCCAACTTTCCAGGGAAAACAAAATCAAACAAAGACCACAATTCACTCAACTTGTTTTGTATTGGTGCTCCTGTCATTATTATTCGGTGAACTGTCTGAAGCTGCTTACAAGCCAGAGTAATTTCAGCATTCGGATTGCGAATTCGATGTCCTTCATCCAGAACTGCATAGCCCCACTCGATGTCAAGAAGTTTTTCCCCTAGCAACCTGAGTTGCTCATAAGTGGTAATAAGCAACCCAGATTCTGATTTCAAAACTCGATTTATCAGAGAATCCCATTTATTGGCATTCTTAGAAGATAAATATCCCTCGTAATTACTGTCAAGTGAACCTTCGCTTTCGCTATCACTGTCATAAGATTTGGCTCGCTTCTTCCTGAGAATAAGATCCTGTGCTGAATCATGCAGCAACTCCACATGAAAGCGTGGGTACCACTTCTGTGCTTCCCTTTTCCATTGTCGCAAGAGTGTGACAGGGCAAATAACAATGCTTGGTTTATACATATTACTGACATGCAAAGCTCCAAGAAAAGATAGAACCTGGATAGTCTTACCAAGCCCCATCTCATCCCCAATAATACCACCAGCTCTTTGGCAATGCAGTTCCCATAGCCACTGCACTCCCACTTTCTGGTATTCAAAAAGTTTGTTAAAAATAGCTTCTGGGATTTTCAACCCACCTTCCAGTGTTACAAAAGGGGAACCAGCATCATCTACATCTTCACTGTCCTCCAGCTTGTCTTCTTCATAGCTGGATGTAACTGAGCCAACCCTTGCATCTTCTGCAGGACACGTAACAATTCTACTATGAAACACAAGCTGTTAACTGATTGTATAATTGTCCAAGCAAATTTTACTTATAAAATATTTGCAAACATGATGATTATCATGATGAAATTATTGGATATTGTTGAAAGTATCCTAAAAAAGGCAGTCAGCTCACAGCAAGAATGCAAGCTCACAAGAAATATATGGTACAGGCCATAATGGAGTTCATGCTTATGAATTATGATAATATAATGAGAAAATTTTTAAACGGCTGAATAGAACAAAAGCACATACTATTTGTTTATTTTTAAATGTGTTATACCAACAAGCAACCGTCTGGGAAATTTAAACTAAGGTGCCTAGGTATGCTTTGAGCTTTGACCACTTAATCAGCTGTAAAGAAACAAAATTTCAACTGAAAATAAAGCAAACACAAAAGCATCCTATACCCATGCAAGTCTCAAAAACCTTAAGCAAGGAGTTTATTGAACATACCACTTTCTTCCAAGTGGTTTTCCTCAAGTGAAACATGTTTTCTCCATTTTTGGCCAGGCAAAGGCCGTTTCCTTTTCCTTTTTGCTCTGCTACCTTTCTCTGCATCCCCTTCTGGAGATTGAGGAAGCTGAAAAGGTGTTTTCAGCCTCTGAAAAGGGCGAGTGGGCACATCAAGCTTTGGCAGAGCATCTGAATCAAGTAGTTTAGTTGTTGGGCGAGCTTTTGCAGCCTCTGAGATTGACTGGGCAGTTCTAGCTATACTATCAGAAGCAATATCATCATTCCTGTCCTCTTCCTCAGTAATAATGCAGCCACCTGATGGCCCTGGTTGCTGAAGACGACGTTCAAATCCCTTGAGCTTATGAAAAGGAGTTAAAATTCCTTTCCTGACCAATTCATCCCTTTCCTAGGACAAACAGCACAAAGTTATCAGCTACAATAGCTTATCTCACTGAAAGATGCAAATATTCAATTAATCCCTCCTATCCTATACTGAATCTTATTAAGCAACTCATGTAGACAACTAGAAACTATTTTACTCAGTATTTCAACAAGCCCTGCACATAAACAGAGCAAACTTATCAGCCCTCATAGCTTATCTCACTGAAAAAAAAAAATAGTACTCTGATTAAGAAACTGATACAGAACACTGGAAACTATTTAGACTCACTGTTTCAACAAGCCCTGCAGATGCTGCATCTAACATTGCATCAAAATCAGTATCATCACTGAACGAAACCATTCTCTGACTCTTTTCAGGCTTTTTTCCTTGTTTCTGAACTCCCTTCAACTTTCTCTTGGTTCTAGGTTCTTCCTTAACCACATTTGCTAAAAGTTTTTCATGGTCAATACCCTTGCTAATATCATCCTTATGAAAATCCGAAAGTTCTTTCTCAAGTTGGGCCTTAGTTCTCTTAAGACTTCTTAGACGATCAGCAGCTAGGGCTTGCTGAAGAGTGAAGTCATTGGGAGAAACCTGAACACCACTTTTGTCATCCTTTCTATACCTATTTGCTGCCTTATCATCGTCGTCATCATCACAAGGATGGTCTTCACTGCTGGCAACATTTCTCACTTGTTCAAAAGTGGATGCAACAGCATCTATTTCAAATTCTACAGCCCTCAATCTATTATAGAGTTTTGCTTGACTGGTGGATGATGAATCAATGGTTTTAGAATTGTCAGGAAGTTCCTGCTCAGTGCTCTCTCCAGTTTCACTATAATTCTCTGCATTGTTTCTTACCTGCCACATAAGAATCACTTTTATCAATTGTAACATTTTGATAAAAAGCAAATATTACATTAGGGTCACAGCTAAAAACAGGACAACAAATCCAGAAAGACCCAAGTAAAATGCCGAGAACTAAGTAAATCTGATAAATATTATACAGACATACTAAAACTGAAATTATAACAAAATTAGAACTTCACTTAGATCATCCTTTTACACATATTTCAGACATTAGTTGAAGATAATCCTGTGTGGTGCAGCAACACTTCTAACAACACAAAAAAGTACATGTAGAAGATCCATCACCAAACTGTACCAATTACATGATCCAGTCCTGATAGAGAACATTGACACATATAATGATATGCCAGTTATCAATAAGAAAAACAGCATATTCATCATTATTCTACTCAAAAAAAAGATGATGAAACATCCAAGCTCATACCTCTTCTAAAATGTCACGCTCAATGTCATCAGGATTTGCGGATGTTACACCCAAATTACCGAGTAAAACTGTATCCTCCTCTTCCTCCATGGTTATAAATCTCACTGCTCAAACACCATGACAAAGTCAAGATAAGTCATCCACCAAAATAAAGAGTACAAACTTAAAAATCATTCTTCAAAACATTATAAATTAGCCATTTTTTGCTACTTGAGGTATTCACATATAGGTCAACCTTCTAAATGAAGGTTTTTTTTTTTTTTTCTTTTTTCCCTCCCTCAGGAAGGATAATTTCTTTCACATACTCTGCAACATTTGGTTTGAGGTCCTCAAAAATCCATGAAATAAGAAATTAGAGTGTTTTCTTTTTCTTTTTATTCCTTAGATTTGAGCAATCCCTTGTTTGTATGCAAGTCAAATTCATACAAGTGACACCCACTTAAAAAGAAAAAAAAATCATGAAATCCATCGTGTGGATTTCACATCTCATTTAATTAGATCTATATGCATTCTTGAAATCCATCAATTACAATACTTCAAAATACACTTACACAACAATGACGGAACTAAACAGAACTAAGGAGACCTTCGTTCTTCCCTTTCAAAACACACACTCTTTCGCTCTCTCATTTCTAACTCAAAAGTGATAAAAAAGTTTATCATAACTACTCATTTAATCATATATATATACTACAAAAACACTATGCATAGCCACTTTCTTCTACTTCATTCTACAATTTAATACACAAATTTCTATTTTCAGACGGAAAACTTCAACTGCCCACCAAACACAAACAATTCCATACCAAAAGCGAACACAGCCAAATGATAACGATAAATGAAACCCTTTTTTTTTTTTTTGTCAATTCACAATAACATAACATACCATGCCTATGACATGTTTCGATTTCGAAATTGTGAAATTCTAACTCCCATCTCCAATCTCCCGTATATGTATTCTCAACGCGCTAAGAATTTAATTCCTCTCTCTGGTTTTTCAGCTTCTCCTCTTCTACCCTCGTTTTCCTTCCCCGGCAAGCGCAACGTCGCGCGACGGCTATTAAGTATGATCCCACGTGGTCGTTTAGCGAGCCATAACACGGCGTCGTTTTATGGAGGAAATAATTAAAAAAATTAATAAATATAATTAATTTTAATCTCATATTCATATTCAATTTTATGCTGTTGAAGTATTTATTTCAGAGATATATATATATATATATATATATATATATATATATATATATATATATATATATATATAATTTTAATTTAATTACAAATGAGTATTTACGAGTTAGATATTTATTTGAACAAAATTTAATATTTATCAAATAAATGTTTAAAATATAAATAATTAAATTTTTATATAAAATTATTTAATAAAAAATTATTATTAATAAAATTGAAAATTATTAATAATTATAGAATTAAAAAATAAAAATATAATACAAAAATATTTTTGTATATTATTTATAATTTAATTATATATTTTATATAAATATTTTATTTTATTAAAATTTTTAAATATATTTTAAATAATATATTAAGTTATAGTGGAGCGGATTATTCACTAATAAGACGAAACCGGAAGAGAACTACGTGGCACTGCTTTGAGTCTCCACGTGTATAATACAGGAATGACCAACTTGACCACCTCCAAGCCCGTGATGTGTCAAGCTAGAGATGTGTACGGAATCCCCAACGACTGTACAACCAGGTTTATTTCAAGAATCCGAAATCGAAGAAGTAAAACAGACACAACAATGGCGGACAATACATGGAATCGGAAGCAAACCGAAGACGAAAACGAGAAGCAAATCAGCATAAGCGTACGCGCTACGATTTCAATCTCACCATCGCTCCCGGATCTCGTTGCCTTCTCGTCGGTACGAACGGATCCGGTAACCCGAATCCAATTGGAATTCGGATTTCCCCCGATTGCAGCATCATCTTTTGTTTTGGTAGTTATTATTTCTTCTGTGGTACAAGAAAAACGACCCTGTTGAAGATTTTGGCGAAAAGCATATGGTAGGAGGAAGAGATATAGTGCGAGTGCTGAATGGCTCGGCTTTTCATGATACTCAGCTGGTTTGTGGCGGTGATTTAGCGTACTTAGGTGGTTCGTGGAGTAAAACTGTTGGATCTGCTGTACGTTTCTTCAGTTTTGTTGTTATCAGTATTTTATTGGTTGTATATTTTTATATATATTATATTTTTTTTTTAAATTATGATAATTTGTGTTAATGAGGTTATGTTCGCTTTGACAAAGAGTAGGTTATGAATTATGAAGCATGAACACTTCAGTTTCAGGCATATGTTCAGACTCCAAAGAATCACATAATGAAGTTAATTTTTGCTTTCCTGTTCAAATATGAAAGTAATTTTGTATGTTCATGAAGTAAATGTTCCTAATTAGTATGAAATTTTTGTGTCAATTGAGATTGGTCTAGCAAATTACGAATTATCAGGAAGAATCATATTGTTGAGGACTTAAATTTTGAAATGTAGAATGAATCAAGGATGTGAGTGATTCTTTTCAGTTCTCATTGTTGTACTACTACTATCTGAAATCAAATAATCATTATTTAAATTTTCTGATTATAATCTGTGGTTTCATATTTTGATCTTCCTTGTGAACTCTGATTCTGAATTTAAAAAATTCAGGGAGAGGTTTCACTACAGGGAGACTTCTCTGCGGAACATATGATTTTTGGGGGTAATTAATGTGCTCTTCTTGCTATTTATTTTTTATGTTTCTTTTCTTTCAATTTGTAATGGTATTTCATTTTCTATCTCCATTCTTATTCTTGTTTGATTGTAACTTTATTCAATCAAATGAAAATGCACTTATTCAGTCCCTTTAATGGGCAGTTGAAGGGATTGATCCTAGGCGACAAAAGTTGATTGACCTGCTTGATATTGATCTGCAATGGCATATGCATAAGGTATCTGATGTTCAGCGGCGTCGAGTCCAGATCTTTATGGGTCTTCTTGTTCCGTTTAAGGTACTATGGAACTATGCAAGTCCTGTTTATGAATTTTCAGCGGAGCTAAGCTATTATCTAGGACTGCATGTATATCCCTTCTAAACTTCTTATTCTACACTTCTATATAATGCAATGCAGAACGGTACTTAATTGTACTCATACTTGCATTCAAAAAATTTTTCCTACCATCTTGCTGGTTTGGCTGCTTAACTAGCCAAGCTTTTCAACTTGCAAGTTGTGACTAACCTACTAGTCGAAGTGGTTTGTCGTGGGCACCAGTTGATCTGCTAACTTAATTCAAAAGCATGGCAGAGTTCCTCATTTGCCAGCTTTAATTGCTTATTTTGCTTCTTGGATCCTTATGCTGTGAAGCTATTGCTAATACTAACTTATTTGAATTTTCTCACTAAACAAGAGCCAAAGTTTTCTATCGTAGGTTCTTTTACTAGATGAGTTCACAGTTGACCTGGATGTTGTTGCCAGGATGGATTTGATTGAGTTCTTAAAGGAAGAGTGTGAAAAGGTATAACTTCCCATTTTTTTCATAGCATCCATATGGTTTATGGACACAGCCACACACTTACCAGATGTTATTGAAGTGGTGGAGAGGAGATGAAATTAGATTAGTTTAATTGTTACAGGCACAGTGCCAGATTTCCCTGTTGGGAATTTATCCCTGAAAGAAGTTTTATTTGTTTTTTTTAAATAAAGATCTTTTGATTAGTTTTCTTTTTTAAAATGTTTTTGAGACATTAAGTGCATACAGAATTAAATTTTTCTACTTTTTCGTTGCTTGTGTCTCGACATGATGAGAGATCTTTGTCTATAAGTTTTTTATCTTAACTTGAGTATATAATACACGGTGATTGCAGAGAGGAGCTACAAATGTGTATGCAACTCATATTTTTGATGGATTAGAAACATGGGCAACACATTTGGCTTATATCCAAGATGGTGATCTGAAAAGGGCTGACATGCTAACAGAGATTAATGAGTTGCAAAATTCTATCAACCTGCACCCTGTTGTTGAGTCTTGGCTCCGTTCTGAAACCAAGCCTAAGAAAAAGAAACCCACTGGCTCTCTTTCTCAAAAACCAAAAGGCTTATCCTATCAGAACTTCTCCTCTTATGTCCTCTAGACACATGGCCTACTACCGTTAATGCTCTTAAGTTAATTTTCTTCTACATCCAATTCGAATCCAAAGCTGAATATGCAAGAAAGTTGAGGAATCAGAAGGGCATCAGTTCAGATCAATGGAGCCAGGACTTGCACAATAAAATGGGGAAATTGTAGCGACCATTCATTATTGATGCCTGCTTGCATAATAAACTTATGCTCTCAAGGCTTATAAGGACCTTTTAGCAAATAAGCACTTTGAATTTCATCTCGAACTTTTGGATGATATGCCGTAATTGTTGGTTGTTGACCAAGATCAACTGGAAGTTTTTTTCATATCGATGTCCAAAATTTGATTCATTAGATGTGCTTATTTTTTTCACCATCATTAGATGTTTGAGAAAAAGATAATTGATCAGGTGGTAATTTTCTTTGAAGAAATTTATCCATCCTATAATGAAAATAAAAATAATATAATTATAATTAGACAATAAACACTAACAAATTTTTAATATTAAATATTCTTTATTATATGCAATATAAACATCTACAAGAAATCATATTAATACAACAATTGAAAATAAATTTTAAATAATTAAGTGACAATTTTTTTTTTTAAATAACTCACTTGTTTAAGTTGGCAAAAAGAGAAGAAGTTGTTGTGCAATAGAGAAAAAAAATATTATTATTTTTGGATGATAGAGAGTGAGGGGCTATTAAAATTCTTATAAAAGTAAAATTTAGGTTTATTTTATTTGAATTAAAAAATAATGTAGTTTTGATCTGGACTTTTAACTTATGGTTTTGAGACTTTTGAAATGGGTCACAACCATTTTTTTTATTGGTTAAGGGCAACATCCAGTTAGTTAAAATAGGAAGTAGGGGCAATGTTAATTACCAATAAATAAAATACTAATATATAACTAATTATAAAAGGACAATTGCCTCCATCTGCCCGTATGTACATCCACCACTATTGAGGAGATTGGCTGTGAAAGAAAGAAAGACTATCATTAAAGGATGCTAAAAAGGAAGGTCCTTTTGAGAACCTATACCTAGATCAAGAAGAGCAGGTCCTCAACTTACATTTTCACTAGAAGAATCAAACCATCACGAGCCTTTTCCCGTAGAAAGACTAGACCAACCAAAGAAGAGATTGATTAAATATAGGGAAAAGAGAAATACTATTGAAGTAATGCGAATGGCTACTGGTCTTTTTCCTGGTGTTGATACCTATTGTTGAAGGGAGGAAAAATTCAAACTAGGACTAGATAATATCAAACTCTAGGCGGGCTAATAGATTTTGCCTGCGCTACAGTTTGACAAGATTGAACCCTTTTTATGAAGCTGGCATGAGGGAATAAGTTTTCATTCTTGGGACTATTTTTTAATCCATAGTGAACCATTTTCATTTTTCTCAAATAAATTAAAATCATACTTTACTCAAAAGTCTAGAATTCAAATGTTGTTAATTTGTATCCTTTTAGATACAATATATTAGTAATAATGTATTTTTTTATTATTTTATTTTCTTATTATAGAATTATTAGGTCTTCTTTTATAGATATATGTTATTCCTTAACAGAAGTTTTGTATATTGTACTTTCTGGAGTATATAGAGTTATCATTTTGGATGGTAGATTTTAAATTTGTAGATGTTCAGGCCAATTCGAACTATAGTTAACAATAATCAGTGAGCAAATTATGAATATTAAAAGGCAAATTATACTCTGTCATTTCAACCTAAATAAAGTTTTTATCGATCAAAAGAGTTGCAAATTTTTTACTTATTAATTTGTCAATCAATATATACTTTTTATTTGTGAATAAAATGTTTATTTTATTTTCTTAAAAAAAAATTTAGACTCGCATGAGTAATTTAAATAAATTATTTACCTAATTCAATAGTTATTAACAAAATATTCAAATATTAGCATATTTTGAAATCAATTTTTACTCTTAAAACTCATATTGAAATATCTACAATCAATTAGGAAGAAAAACATCTATTAAATTTTTGTCTCAGAACTAGTTATTTATAACAATAATGTTAAACTCACCCTAACTAGAGTGTTGAAATTAAAACACATGTATATCTATATATGTATATATTGGGGGATAATCCGATTCAACAAGCCAATATATTTTGGATATTATTGGATGAACTTTAATAATTTAAAGGAAATTAAAAAAATCAATTTTTTGAATAAGTTATTAGAATATAACCTATTCATATTTCAATATAATAGGTTATTAGATGAACTTTCATAATTAATGTTTTAATATAATAGGCTATTGGAATATTTTTTACTACTCTCAATATATTATCCTAAATCACTAAATAAGTGATGTCTATTTTTATTATTTACACCTGAACAACAAAAAAATGATATGCATTTAACTATTTCATATATATCACTTATCTAAAGTCTTGATATAGCTAATAAAAAATAACACATAATTAATAAAAAAAAACTTAAAATAGTATTTTTAAGATAAAAAATTTTTTGAACATATCAAACTTAGATGACATTTCGAGCATTTATCATGATTATTTATATTTTTAAATAATCATAAATGAATTTAAAATAAATAAAAATTTTAAAATAATTACTTGTTAGATAGATAAATTTAGTAAGTAATAAATTTATATTTTAAATATGTCACAAAACTTGTAAAAATAAATTATGAAGCTATAATAATTAATAAAGTTAAAAAAATTTGATAGGATTGGAGAGAAGGAAAAAAAAATTAAAACGAAGCAGCCGCCCCGCAGATATCAACATCACTGGTGAGATCCACTGCACTCAACCCATTATCGAATCGATAAATCTCACTTAATATTAATAATAATAATAAATAATTTTTTTTTTTTGTTTAATTTGAAAAATAAAGCACTACGACTATGAAATACAAAACCTATATAAAATGGAAGGTCCTCCTCTTTCTGTACTCCATTCTCCACATTACGAGAAAATCACGCTGTTATCAACAATTGTTCCCTTAAATTTTCTCATCTGCCAAACACAACATGAGAACAAATAACAAGAAAACGTCGATCCACTATTCTCCAACTCATTGTTGATTAGCAGCCCGTAATCTTCGCTCTCTCATCATCTTTCACTCTACACAACAAACCGATTCCCCGGTTTTTCGATTTATCTACTTTATCATCGTCGTCTCGTTGGGTTCGATTTCCGTATGTTATTATTATTTTTATTTTTAGGGATAGGGACGGCGGCGATGGTGGAGGATAGAATTTAGGGGTTTGGAGATATGGATTCGGCTAGGAGTTGGTTTCAAAAGTTCCAGCCGCGAGACAAGCTGAGGTCGTCTACTACCAGGAAGAAGGACACGTTTGATGATTCCAAAGACGAAGCTAGATCGCCGGAAGATGAGGAGTCCATGTCCAATACGACCAAGCAGAGAGTCGCGGCGGCTAAACAGTATATTGAGAATCATTACAAGGAGCAGATGAAGAATCTCCAGGAGAGGAAGGAGCGGTATGCATTAATGCCGTAATGCAATACCAAATTTCTTCTTAATTATTTGTGATTTTTACATATTTTGGTTTTGATTATAGTTGTTTTGTTTGATTAGACGGAATATACTGGAGAAGAAGCTGGCGGATGCTGACGTCTCTGAGGAGGATCAGAATAACTTACTTAAGTTTTTGGAGAAGAAAGAAACTGAATACATGCGCCTTCAGAGGCATAAAATGGGTGTCGATGATTTCGAATTATTGACTATGATCGGCAAGGGTGCTTTTGGTGAGGTATAAATTTTCCCCCTTATTGCTGATGTTATGTGATTGGATATTATATTAGTCCTGTTGAATTATTGCCGATTTCTTTTATTTCTTGCTATGATGCTAGATATTATATTTTTTCAATATGCTATTTAGATGCTTTTATTCACTATACACTAGGTAACCACTCTGGATCATTGGAGGCTATGGGCATTAGGGAATTCATATGATACTATATAACATTGGCTGTAACCTCCATGATATTGATATCCTTTCTTATAGTGTAGTATCATCCATGATGTGTTTCAATTTTGTGATAGATTAACTTGGAGAAACCTAAATAAGACATGGGGATTTATTTTCCTCTCCATATCAGTATTTTCCTTAAACTACATTTCTTATCTGCATTCTGTAAATACGTCTTTTTATGAGATGGGTAACTATGATTTCTCAGTCACATCCTTCAACTGCACCAGAGTGCTGTTAGGGGAAAAAATATTCGTCTAAAGTAGTACTCTAGTAATTTGTCATTCTCTTATCCTTCTAATAGCCTTTTAGTTGTATTATGATTATATTGACTAGATCTAGGCTCAAATTTTCCCTACTAATTTCTGTCACTGGTTTTCTGTTTCAGCCATATGCTTCTAATTGATTTTGATTTCACTATTGGGAACAGGTTAAAGTTTGCAGGGAAAAGACAACAGGTCATGTGTATGCTATGAAAAAACTTAAGAAATCAGAAATGCTTCGTAGAGGCCAGGTATATATTCGTCAGACCTGCCTGAGGATAAGGCTCGAGTTTTTTCCTGTATATTAATTACTAGTTGGCTTTCCAATCTTTTCTAGGTTGAGCATGTGAGAGCTGAAAGGAATTTGCTCGCAGAGGTCGACAGTAATTGCATTGTAAAACTATATTGTTCCTTTCAAGATGATGAGTTTTTGTACCTCATTATGGAATACTTGCCTGGTGGAGATATGATGACTTTACTTATGAGAAAGGATACTTTAACAGAAGATGAGGCTGGATTTTATGTCGCAGAAACAGTGTTGGCAATTGAATCTATCCATAAACACAATTACATTCACAGGTTTGTGCTTAAAGATACAAATGCCAAATCCCTTTAATGCGTGCTTGAGAAATTTGAAAATATTGGACTGAAGAATATAGATTCACCTCTTTAATAATTTTTCTTGTGATCTTGTATTGTAGGGATATCAAACCTGACAACTTGCTACTTGATAGATATGGACACTTGAGGCTGTCTGATTTTGGGCTATGCAAACCATTAGACTGCAGTACCATCCAAGAAGGGGATTTTTCAGTAACAGGCAATGTTAATGAAATTGCACAGAATGAAGAACAGCCAGTAGCTCCAAAGCGCACACAACAGGAGCAACTACAACATTGGCAAAAGAACAGAAGGATGCTTGTAAGTTCTTTGTGGTTATGCTTTCTGAAAAATATGTATGTGTGCACATAAACATATGTGCTTGCTCCATTAAGCCTGTGTCCATTTTGTGCTTGCTCCATTAAGCCTGTGTCCATTTTGTGCATACTGCCTTAGTTAACTTCAAATGGATTCTATATTTTCTCTGAGTGGTATTATCCCTTTCTTGGGCATTTGAAGGACATGCCATCTAATGTGGAGGATGTGCATTTTGTTATTCACTCAACCAAGAAATAAATGTGTTGGAAAATGTTAATTGCCGCCCCCCTCCCCCTCCCTTTCTCTTTTCTCTCTTGTTTGTGATTGTCAATCTATGGCCATTGCAGGCGTATTCCACTGTTGGTACGCCTGACTATATTGCTCCAGAAGTACTGCTGAAGAAAGGTTATGGGATGGAGTGTGATTGGTAAGTGCTTATGCAAATTACTGATGGGCATTTGGATGTGACATGCCAATTACTTATGTAGTACTTTGTGTTGCAGTTTTTCATTTTTATAATTAAATTCAGTTGGATATGTTGACAACATAGTCAAATGTATTGCAACTAATATTGCCTTTGAATGTTATTAGGAACAAGGTATAATGATTTAATGTCTAGGAGATATCTGGAGATCCACTTGTTTTAAGGAATTTATACTTGTGGGACTAATAGTTATCGTGGATCTCAGGTGGTCCCTTGGTGCTATCATGTACGAAATGCTTGTGGGATACCCACCTTTTTATTCAGATGATCCAATGTCAACCTGTAGGAAGGTATAGCTGGCATAGCCATTTCTTTTGTTTTTTGTTCTTGTTTGGGTCCCACTTTATTGATTCATTGTCATGTATGGTTTTTTCTTAAAATGTTGAATTAGATTCTATGTTAATCCTATATTTCTATGAACAGTGGTTAATTGCTATGATCAAATAGAATTTCAAAAAACTTGATGTCAGTGCCTCAGAGAAGACCAGTGTCAAATTTGCTCTTATATATTCCTTAGGTTGTACATCATTCATTTGTGTGATAAGTAAAATCATGATTTTTTTGCTTTGCTGTAGCATTGTTTTGAAGGCAATTAGAATAAAGCAGACTGCAGTTATTGATGGCTAATTTTGCTTTTAATATGGGCTCAAACATGTTGTTCCTGGGGCTAAGTTTTACCCCATTTTTAACTTGTATAGTATAATTGATCATCTGTTTGCTAAGGTAGATCTTGTTGGATGCATATTGCAGTTGATCTCTGTATATTGTTATTTCCCCTTTCCTTTTCTAAGTGCTTCTTCAGTCTGAATATTTCTATCTGTGTATTAATCATAGATAGCAGTTAGCTTTTAATATTTTAGCTTTCAGTCTGGATACTAAAATCTTTCAATGAGGCTTGAAATACACTTTGGATTAGCGGAAATACGATTGGTTCAACTGAATCAGGATGTTTGTCTTATGATCAGTATCCTGTTTCCCAAACAAAAAAAAAAAAAAAAAAAAGAGTTGTCTTTTTATGGAATTCACTCCAGTTAAATCACATGCTTGCTCCACCTGTATTTTTACTCTGAAGCCACTTCCCTATTCTTTTCTAGATTTTAAGGTGGTTGCTAGACTTGGAGCTGTAATGTATTAAGTTGATTGGTTATATGTTTTCTGGATGCTGGATCACCTGTTTTTTGTCCTTCAATTTACTATAGATACTATTTAGCATCTCATCTAAATGAAACTCCAGACTTGTGTAGATGCATTGATTTTTACTAGTGCAGATTACCTGCAAACCCCACACCTCTCCCTCCATAAGTCAAGATTAAAAAGGTTTTAGAAGAGGAAATGAATAAAAAAAAACTCTGATTAGTGTAGTAATATTATTGCTTGCAGATTGTGAATTGGAAAACCCATTTGAAATTTCCAGAAGAAGCAAAGTTATCTCCAGAGGCTAAAGATCTAATTAGCAAACTCTTGTGTAATGTCACCCAGAGATTGGGATCAAACGGTACAGATGAAATAAAGGTGTTGTATGGTGTGTCCTTTTCTGAATACTTGGATTTGCTAGATGAGGTGGTGGCAAATATAAGGGATTACCTTCTGTTTTCCTTTTTCAGGATCATCCATTTTTTAAAGGTGTTGAATGGGATAGGCTTTATCAAATGGAAGCGGCATTTATCCCTAAGGTCAAAGATGAATTGGATACTCAAAATTTTGAAAAGTTTGAAGAGGTATTTGACCTGTCTTTGTTTCTAATTGTTTTTAGAAATAATTGTGTATTGGCTCATGTTGCTCATTGTACCTGTTCTCTTTCTTCATCCTCTTTCTCCACAGTCTGCGAACCAAAATCAAACTTCAACAAAAACTGGTCCATGGAGAAAGGTCAGTTTAAATGTATTTATGCTGCTTCATCTGTTTACATTTGACTTGCATACAGCATTTTCATCTGCATTATATCATGTTCTATTGTTTCCTTTGGAATTTATTGTCTTCTAATGAGATTGAGAGCTGTAATTGTAAATTGTTGCTGACGCAATAAAATTTAAGTTGCTGAAATGATTTCTCTTTCAAATGTTATACATGTTCTGTTCATAGAAAAGCTAGCAGTTGTGATGCGAGATTTTTAGTTTATACATTCTTTGCAGTTGAGCCTGTGGTATTAAAGCTTCTTTTATTTTTGTTTATTTTTCTTTATTTGTGTTTGGATGTGTGGATAGATATGAGGATTTAGAGTTTTAGCTATGCAAATTTCCTTGTTAAGATATTATTCTGAAATTCTCAATTTTACCAAGAACTGGGAGGTTTTTGCACAATATTTTCTTGCACAAAACCTACTAGAGGACCATATTACAGAATTTTGCAATTGAAATAACATCTAGATTGTAAAAAGGGCAATAAAGGTCTTTTCCATAGTTAGCAGTGTTATATAAAGTTTGATTTTTCTGGATATATAAGTGGAATTTAAATATGGGAAATCAGTGGAGGACATGTAATATTTTATGTAACATCATAAAATTTCTTCTGCTCTCAGATCAATATCTGTCTGTATGTGTATGCTCACCTGCATCTGTTTTATGTATGTTGCTGAAAGTCAAAGTCATTGTCTTTCCTAGCGTCGTATGTCCTCTTCATTAGAAACAATGAAAGTTATGCATTCCAAATGACAGTGAAGTATGTATCCTCATTGGTATATGTAATGCCAATTTCAATTTCTAGGTTGGGATGTGAGGGTCCTGTATTAATTGAGGGTAATTCCAATCTGTCTGAATTGGGGAGCTTTTTTGTTGTTTGATTTTGGATTAAATATTGGTGGAATTCCATTTACATGAACTTGTTTCTAGCTTGCATTCTTTTTGATGATAAAGAGTATTTCATGAAGCATGACAGTTTTTTTTTTCTGGGTTTTTTGGTTATTGTTAGAATCTTGTTAGTTGTGTTTCTAAGTAGTTATGCCTCTGCTTTAAAATATTTCGTTTATTTTTATTTTTTATTTTCCTTCTCACATTCTTACGCTCTATTCTGCAGATGCTCTCATCTAAAGACCTCAATTTTGTGGGCTATACATATAAGAACTTTGAAATTGTGAATGATTACCAAGTGCCTGGAATGGGTAATTTTTTTCATATGCATAACATAACATTTATCCTGCATGACAAGACTTGAGAAATTGACTGTGGTTTTGGTTCTTTCTTAACGTCTTTACATTATGTTTTAATGCATGAGATTTTCTTTTTGGACCAATAAATGTGAAAATATGGGAAATTCAGTGTTTGAGTGAGGGGGAAATTTACTAATACTTTTGGGAGAAAAAAAACTTAACCTTGCATACGTATATTTGGTGCATGTGTTCTTAGGTTTGAACTTATTGTCTGCATATATATATATATATTACCGAATATTCTGTGAAAAATGGATCTTTATTTTTCCTGGCATTTAAATTTTTGGACAGATACTTCATCCTTATTCACATGTCATGCCATGTTATGGACATATGTCGGTGAAGATTCATACAATGGTCTGTGTTTTGGCTTCTAAATTTGAACTGGATTCATGGTCCTGCATAGAACTGGGATGTCAGTTTTGCATAGCAAATTGTACAGAATTTTGAATTATATTATGGTTTTCCATCGTATCTGGAACATTTTCTTTCTTTATTGGATTATAGATGACATGAATGCTTGAGGACCATGAGGAGGCCTAAATGTTTTCTTTTAATCTTTTTAATGTCCTTAATTTGTTATTGTTGTTGTATTGTGCTGTAATGTCTGGAATTTGAGATGGTTGATCTGTCATGTGAGAGTACTTTACCTATCTGGCATTTATAAGTGTCTGATTAGCTATGCAAATAAAAATGGTTTGCGGAACAAATTCTCTGCAGACTTTAAAGCACTCTGACAGGTGTGACCATGTTGTGTCTTCTGCTCTTTAGGAGATGCAGTAGAGATTTAGGATGACTGATACTGTCTTCTATATTTTAAATTCACTGAACTATTTAGTTGGGTTTTATAGCTTCTTTTTTCCTTTTTTCCCCACCCTCACATCAACTTGCAAGGTGCTAGTTCTCAATGTTGGGCACTTCCAATGTACCAGTTGTTCACAACTGTTATTAAGAATGTACTCCAACTTTAGTAATGAAACCAATGCATGCATCAAATGTGGCAACTCATCAGCTTAGTTTAAAACAATTAAGAGAGCATGAGTGGCAAGTAACTCTTACAAGGAATACATAACTTTTGCAGTGATTTCTTGAATTGCCCTCTTGCTTTCATTCTATCTATGGGGATATGCCTAAATATTTCCCAGGATTATGACATGTTTTTGTGTAATATAAATTTTTAAACTGCTTGGCGAAAGAAGAGGAAGAAAATGAATTGTAACAAAATAAAATTGGCTGTGAAAACTGGTCACATCTGGATACTTGAAGATTTACATAATTTTGTGAAGATCTATTAATGGTTTCATTTTTCTTTTTCCCATTCATTTAACTATGATGCTTGGTTTTAGTTAGTCTGTTTTGCTTTTGATTTCTTTGTTTCTTGTCTTTTCTTATTTCTCCTTGCAGCTGACTTGAAGAAGAAAAATACCAAACCCAAGAGACCATCTGTAAAGTCACTTTTTGGTAGGTTAAGCTTCACTGCGATATTTATTGAAATATGTGTTATGGTCTTTATTATATTATCCATCTTAAAATGCCTGACTGGGACTTGACTAGACTCACTTGAACTGAAAGTCGAACCAACCTGATTAATTTGGTTCAGTTTGATTTGATCGAATTTCAATTTTGGTTGGATTCGATTTTATTTTTAAAAAATTTGATTTATTTGGTTCTCAGTATATAAAAACTGGAAAAACCAAGTCAAACTGAATTAACTGAATTTTTAAATAAAATAAAATTTATTTACATAAACGATATAAATATAATTTACACTTAAATATAATTACTAAATATGTAATTAACATATGATGTGCACTATATCTATACATAATTAAAATAATAAATTTATATTAAAAATATTAAAAAATATCTTTTAAAAATTTGGCTAAAATGAAACTAAATAAACCGAAATACAATTCAATTTGATTGATTCGGTTTAGTTTGGTATATAAAAGTATAGCGAAACCAAAATGACTGAATGCCCACCTCCGAGACTTGACTATAGACATGTTGCCATTTCTATTGCTAATAGCACCTTGCATTCAAAAAATTTTAAAAAAAAAAAATCCTTTTTGATAATTAACACTAGATTTTTCTAATTTAATTGTTGTGAATCAAAAGTTGATTGTGAAAGAAACCCATTTTATGCTTTTGCAAATAACTATTGAATTAGATTGACAGAGCAACTAAGCTACTTACATGATTAACTAAATATTGTAGTTTAACCAACAACTTTTGCTTTTCATAATGATAGTGCCAAACATGCTGTGTGTGTTTTATTCTGTTATTAAACTTCTTGTGTTGCATATGCAGAAGCAGAATCAGAGACATCAGAATCATCAGAGACATCCCCTGGCGATCAACCTGTTCAAGGGAGTTTTCTAAATCTTTTGCCCCCGCAACTAGAAGTATCTGAAAAGCAGAAGGATGCCATCTAACCCTTCCATTTTCGTTGTACCATCGGATGACGAGATTCATCCAGTTAACTAATTGCAATTAGACTTCCAACTATTAGATTTCATTCTTGATGCTGTTCTCCGCATTAGGATTTGTTGCTCCACTGACAGTTATGCAAATTTTGAAAGCCCAATCTCAAAGGTTTGAAGGAAGCACTGGGTTTTGAATGCTACTATTTTGGCTTAACCCTGCTCAAGGAATAGTTCTGCAAGTTTTCTGGGTTCTAAAGACAAAAATAAGACTGGAGTAGATAAGATGTTAATTCTTTTACTATTGATGTAACTCGGCCATTGGCTTTAAAATGCTGTACAAATACAATCATTTAACAAATATACTTTTTAATTAATGAGAGCAGAAACAGCTTTTTTTTTCTTAATTTCCTTCGTTGAGCAATTTGATAATTTGTTGGAGGATTTCCTTTTTATCTCACGGATTTGCTCACCTCTTACAATCTACGATTTGGGCACTGATACTGGGATATCTTCTATTACTTCAGATTCTATTGTCTTCTGAAGGGGTCAAAAGAATACTAAAAAAATTCATGTACTATTTTGGTTTATGACGTACCATAGATTTTTGAGATTTAAGGCTTTGTTGTTATATTCTCGAGCCTCCTGACTTCTGTTCGTACAAAGATATTAGGTTGTGTATGAAAATATATATATAGACAAGAATTATCCATAAGTAGGATGACCAAGATGTCATTCATGATAGAATAAGTCATCCTTAAAGATCTATTTGAAATAAATTAGGTAAGAACATTAAAAAAAAAAATTCTAGTGATAAACTTCTCTCGCTTCAGCGATAAAATTTTATTATTTTAAATAAATTTTAATTTGATAGAATTTAATTGAATAATATTATTTGAAATATTTGTATAATATTATTATTTAAAATAAGCATAGTATTAAGTTATAAAGTGATTAGAGTAATTTTTATTTAAATTTTTTAATTAGAATAAATCTCTCAAAATCTTACTGAATTTTGACTTAATTTGACTTTTTCATCAAATTATAGACTAAAAGTACAATAACTGAATGTAATATCTGAAAATTTGTTTTTGCTAATAATTGAAAATAAGATGCAAATGCTAAAAAAAAAGGACCAACATGGTGAACCAATTTGTCAGTTAGTATTTTTGATTCTCAAAGTTTGCATAAAAATCTGCTAATCAAGTGGAAACTGTAAATGTTAAACTATTTCCAAATTTTATCCAAAAAGATTGAACTACCATACTATTCTAAAAAGTCATTATCAATTAAGGAATTTATATATCATCTCATGAAAAAAAAAAAAGAACTTATAAAAATCTAGTCAGTGAGTTAATTCATCAATTTACATATATGCAACCCTCATGATGCTTACTTCATGTTCAGAGCTAAATGCTGTTTTCTTAGGGTTAAATTAGAAAAGAAAAAAAAAAATGATAGTGCTGATGATGGAAACATTGATCTACAAATTTGGAATCTTGTCCACAGCAAAATCATAGGGGTAGACCATCCATAAGTATTGTGAAGCCACCACAACTTGACTTTGCCTCAGTCATGTGTTGGTGGGTCTATGGTTGCCCTAGAACCTCCATCTGTCAATAAATTATGTCCATCTGATGTCAACTTCACTCATCAAAATTAAAATCAATTAGTAATTTTTTGAAATCTTTTTCTTATATAGAAATAATTAATTCTTGAACCAGAATTGACGTTTTTGACTGGTCAATTGCGGCATAGAACTTCAATTCAACCTCAAATTGGAGGCAGAATCTTTCAAATTAAGGACAGGAAAATGAACAAAACCGGTTGCGTTCCAACTTTAGAGCTGGAAAGATTGTCCCTTTTTTTTTTTTTAATGGTCAAGAGTAATTTTGAGGAAATTTTTGGAAAATATTTTTTCTATTCTTTTCTAATAAGATTTGTTTCAAACAGGACTTTAATGCCTTCATTAAAAATTAAAGTTTAATTAAAAATGTGATTTATATAAATGAATTTCATAAATTTTTATGTAATGTAGTTATAAATCTTATTTTATAAAGTTCATGAAATTGATTGTATTTAACTCAAATTCTATTCAACAAAAGACAAAAACAAATCCATTAGCTATTTTACGTCAAGCAATAAGTGAATAACGTATTAAAATAACTTTGTTTATTTGGTTAGAATTTGTTTTATTTTAATATTAAATTTAATGATATTCAAATTCTATTAAATTTAATAAAATTTTTAAATAAATTATTTTTTTCTAGCCTTGCTTTATAACTATGATTTTCTCTTCCATCTATGATTTTTTCTTTCATCTTTTCCAAATTTTACTTATATAAATTTTAAAATATTCATATCTATAATTGTTTTATTAAAAAATATGAAACATATATCAAAAATATTTTTTAAAAAATATTAATTAAAATCTACACTTAAATTAAATATAATATTATTTAATTTAAAATAAAATATATAATATATAAAAATAAATTATGTCTTCATCTAGAAACCCCGTCCACACGACTTCAGGATTGTTATAATAAGCTCATCATTTTTTTTTCTTTTTTTGCAAGTATAAGATCAAATAAATACCATTTATATATTATAACTGTTATTATTACCTCAACAAAGTAAATTTCAAGGTGTTCCAACTTGATTAGCATCAATGCTATACCTGTCATTGTCCAAGAGACAGGCTTGTCCAACGACCGAAACAGCTCAAATAATTAATTCTATGTATAGAAATATTCTTATTATGGAGAGATCATTTGAGTGCCATTGCAATTTCTTATCAATATTTCATTAATTTTAAATTCTTCTTCCTCTCAAAAGAAAAAAGATATATAATTAATTAATATGCTCGCCAAACAAATATCTTAATTTAATAGTAAAAATAAAAATTTTTAAAAGTGGACGTTAAAATTTTAATTAATTTTATATTTAGTTTTTTTTTAAAAAAAAATTAACTTCAATTGGGTTTTTAACATTTTCAATGTTGTTTCTTAATATTCAAATATTCATTTGCTATAAGTTTCATAATTCATAATTAAAAATTTTAATTCACATACTGATTAATATCTATTTGGGTTGTCATTACTCATTTAACCCTATGTTTGGTATATCAATTGTATAAGAGAAATGAAAAGAAATTAAATAAGAGAAAAGAATATAAAAGAAATGTAATTTTTTTTTCTCTTGTTTGATCTTTTATTTATAGAAGGGGAAATTCAAATTCATTAAATGTAAATTTATTTTTTTTAATTCCTTGGAAGGGACAATATATGAAGACAAACTAATGATATTATAGTAATTTAACACATCTCACTCTTTTTAACAATATTTCTCTCCGAAATGGAGATAAATTTTTATTGATCTAATTTCTTTTCAATTATCTCCATTTTTTTCTTTTCTTTCTCTTATTTGCTAACCAAATAAGGGAAATAATTTTCTTTTCTTTTCTTTTCCCCTCACTTCTCTCAACCAAACAAAGGGTAATAGTTGTTTTGATATATATATATATATATATATATATATATATATATATATATATATCAAGACAACATGTTGATGTGACAAAATTTTTTTAAATTTGGCTATATATATGCTAATATGATAAATCATTGTTAAACCTTTTATATACATATACATATGAAAACATGTACATGATTTACAATAAATATAAAAATTAATTTTAATATTTCATGTACCTTTCATTTATAATTTTAATTTAACATTCATTAATTTTAAATTCATGTGCATGTATTGTAAGTATTTCATTAATAATTTACCTTTTTCTTTTTAAACACTTTTAAATATATTTGCTATTTGTTATTCTATTATTAAACAGTAATTAAATAACACATTTTTATAATTATATTATCTATTTCATTTTTATTAAAAATATTTTATTAGTAATTACAAATTAATAATTTATTAATATAGTAAAATTTTAATTAAATATTTATTTAAAATATAAATAGAAATACAGTATGTGAGTAGTTATTCTTTCTCTATCTTTCTAATTCTACTAATAAAATAATGCTCAAATCCTGGTCTGCATGCATTACTTTTATTTCACTTTAGGTAGAAAACACTATTAATTAAAATTAATCTAATATTGATAACTTATATAATGATTAATAGTCCTTATGCTCTAAGCTATAAGTTAATAATAAACATGAAAATCACGACTAAACCGACGTGTGTTTGGCTCGTAGCAACTTATCTTCATCTATATGTCTGGCTATGCCGGCTATGCTCTTCCATTAAACTAATATCATAGACTATTTCTTTGGTCATTTCTTTGCACATCCTCTTGCTCTTTAAAAATCATCCTTACCTCTCTTTAACACCCTCCACCACCTCCACTCTTAATTGTTTCTTTCTCTTTTTCGATATCATCATATTACCTTAATTAATAGTTGATTGTTAGTTCATGATGACGGGAGGATACGAAGTGGTTCATGGGGCTATTGATATGATATCAGCACCTCATGAACCATGGGATTATACCTCTATTGGGCTCCCTTCTGCTCTTGTAGTTTCCAACTACTCCTTTCCAAAGCCAGCAATGGAGAGGAATGAGCTATCTGAATTGGTTGAACATGTCACCAAACAACTCATAGATGACTTGCCTCATACGGTAAGTGATCAAAGGTTGCAAACAGACACCACAATGGTCATTCGTGATCATCAACATCATGACAATAACAACAATAATAATATTACATTTCCATCATCATTCTCGATGGGTGGTGGTGGTGATCATGATCACGTGTTGAGACCAAGAAAAGCAATGAGGAGAAGCTATTTTGATAATCGGGAAGAGTTCCAATGGAGCATTAATGATCTTGGAAACCAAGAGAATAATGGAGGAGGAAGTAGCAGTACTAATAGCAGTACTAGTAATAGTAGTAGTCTCAGTAGAGGGTTGATCATGAATAGAGTAGAAGAGCAAGGGTTGAACCTAATAAACCTTCTTCTTGAATGTGCTGTTGCAATATCAGTAGATAATCTTGGTGAAGCTAATAGAATGTTGCTTGAGCTAACTCAAATGGCTTCTCCTTATGGCCCTTCTTGTGCTGAAAGGGTTGTAGCTTATTTTGCCAAGGCAATGGCTAGTAGAGTTATAAACTCATGGCTGGGTATTTGCTCTCCTTTGATCAACCACAAGTCTGTTCACTCTTCCTTTCAAGCCTTCAACAATATCTCTCCTTTCATCAAATTTGCTCACTTCACCTGTAACCAAGCAATTCTTGAAGCTTTCCACCGCCACGATAGGGTTCATATCATAGATTTAGATATCATGCAAGGATTGCAATGGCCAGCCTTATTTCACCTCTTAGCTACAAGAATTGAAGGTCCTCCACATGTTAGAATGACTGGCATGGGAACTTCAATGGAACTTTTAGTGGAGACAGGAAAACAACTTTCCAACTTTGCTAAACGGCTGGGCATGTCATTTGAATTCCACCCAATAGCCATGAAATTTGGAGAAATAGATGTGTCAATGCTGGCATTAAGGAGGGGTGAAACACTAGCTGTTCATTGGCTTCAACATTCACTATATGATGCCACTGGACCTGATTGGAAGACAATGAGACTACTTGAAGAATTAGCACCAAGAATCATTACATTGGTTGAGCAAGAAATCTCTCATGGTGACTCTTTCTTGGATCGTTTTGTAGGTTCTCTTCATTACTACTCGACCTTATTTGATTCTTTAGGCGCATATTTGCCTTGTGATGATATCAGTAGACATCGTGTTGAGCATTCCCTTTTGCACAGGGAAATTAATAATATATTGGCAATAGGAGGCCCTGCAAGAAGTGGAGAAGACAAGTTTAGGCATTGGAAGAGTGAGCTAGCAACTAGAAGTTCATTTATACAAGTATCCATGAGTGGAAACTCAATGGCTCAAGCACAACTTATTTTAAATATGTTCCCTCCTGTTCATGGGTATAGCCTTGTTCAAGGAGATGGAACTTTGAGGCTTGGATGGAAGGATACTAGTTTATACACTGCTTCTGCTTGGACTTCACATGCTTCCAGATAGTTGTAATTAGTTAATTTTCCATTTTTTTTTTATGTTGTTTGTGTTTTTAAGTGAAATTAATGGATCCATATCATACAATTGAATGTGAAGTTCAATACTCTATTGATCCAGTTAGCCAGGGTGCTTGAAGTTATGGGTATTGACATTGATTCTTATTCTAGCTAGGGTTTCTTTCATTTGCCCCAATGGTAGCTATTTGTCCCTAGCTCTTGTGTTGATTCTGATTTGATTATTACATTACTAAAGTTTAGAATTTTTTAGGAGGAAAATCTAAGCAATTTCATTCAACAGAAGAAAATTTTATATTTTTACACGCATCTTAAATCAAAATTTGTGCAATGTATGCATTAATTTCTCTCTCTCACTCTCTCTCTTTTTCATATTTATATTTGAACAAAAGTCCAAGTAACAAAACAATTCAGAAATAAAATTATACATAGAGAGAGCAACATCTATGCAGATGGAAATGTTAATTTGAGAGGAAAGTGCCATTTCAAGTACTTCTTAATTAGAATGTCATGTTTTTATATATTAAAGCCATCTCCAAAATATTGAGATCATCAATTTGAATTTCATTCATAGCTAAAATACCAAATTTTAGTTATAATGATATACTATGAAAAAATAGTTAATGCCCATTCATCAACCACACAAATATGTATAGGCTATTGAATTGGGCTTCAATAGACTATATAGTGGATAAGTTGATTGTTTTCCATGAATGTATGTATGTTCAAAGTTGTAAATTTAATTGGATTGGATAATGTAATAGCAGTTTTAGCTTCTTCTTCTTTTTTTTAATTTAAATTGATTGAAATTTAAATTTGAAATTTTACAGCATTAAAGACAATTTCAATATTATAAAATAAAGATTGATTGATATTTATGCCAATGAGCTTAGGATTCCCTTGCATGATCATGTATTTACTAGATAAGCTTTTGAATTATAAGGTGCAAATGTATGTATGCAAGAAAAGAAGGCCCATTTGCAATGAATAAACGAGAGGAAAAACACAGTACGAATCAGCATCTTCACATGAGAAGATTTTCATGTTTATTCACCGAAAAGAGAGAATGTCACCTTTATTTGTATGCAACATACAAAATAACCATAAAAATGGCATGTTATTCACTTCATATTAAGTCAATATATTCATATGGGTTCATCTGTAATGCCTTACTTTTTTGCTTTACTGTAAATACAGGTAGTGTCATTCCAAAAATGTGTGCAAAAATAAAATGTTATCAATGATTGGAATTTGTTCTTATCTCTTATGATGATCAATTATTAATAGATAATTTGCGTTTCACCATTATATTTTAATGTGTTATTTCAAATATATTTATAAATATTATAAAATTTCATTACAAAAATAGTAATTAAATAAATAATATGTATTTTCAAAATGATAATATGTAAGAGCTATTTTTTAGTTTTATTTTTTTTTGTTGCTTATAATATTTGTTTTCAATTAAGTAATTAAGTGATTTTACTTATATCATTTGACAAAATTTGAAACTCCGGCAATCCCATTCAAATATGAAATATCGATCCGAAAATTAAGGGGTAATCAATTCAATTAATTGAATTAGGATTAGAGTTTTAGAAAGTTTTCAATTTTTGAATCAAATTATAATTTTGAATTTTAAAATTTATTGGATATCTGACAGATTCTATATGGATATGTATGGACAAATAAAGTTGGGGATTTAAAAATTTTAGTCCTGTCTCAAAATTATTGAGTCGTTAAAATTTAAAAATTAGTTTTGTCCTTTATACTAGCGAGCTCCGTTTGGTCTTATATCAAAATTTTGAAATTAATTAGTTTAAAATATGGAACAAATTGGATAAATGGAACAAGTCATAATGGTTCAAAGACATATTTTCAAAATTTTTTAATTATAAATAAATATAAATAATCTAATACCCATCTAAAACTTTAAGTTTAAAATCAAATACCTAAAAATATAAAATGCAAATCTACAATATAATATAAATATAAATTCTAAAATAGAAATATAATAAGAAATATCTAAACTAAATATTTATATATATGTCAACTAAATGACAGTTATATATATATATAATCTCAAAACTATTTTTTTAACTCTGAAATAGTACAAAACAAGGATTTTTTTTATCCTTTTGAATATTTTTCCCAATTAATTTTTTTCAATTCAATTTTTAGTTTAATTCAATACACACACATATATATATATATATATATATATATATATAGAGAGAGAGAGAGAGAGAGAGAGAGAGAGGAGTATATCAAGCTTATTATTATTATTAGTAAAAATTACTATCCCTCATTTAATCTTTGTTACATTTTATCATTATTTTTTAGAAGATTTTGGATTATTGATTTTAATTAAGTTTATAATAATTTAAAATTTTGAAACTTCAAATAAATTTTAAAATTTATATGTTCAAATTTTTTTATTATTAAAATTATTATTCAAATTGAGATTTATTTTCATTGTATTTTAAACATTAAAAAAAATTCTATGTCATAAATTTTTTTAGCATTAACATATTTATCATAATTTCCTATTTGTTATTTAAATATATTGTGAAAGAAAATTTCATTATTTTATTTTTGTCTGACTAAACAGTGGCATATTATATGAAAATTAATTTATATATTCTCTCTGTCTAATTTTAATAGGTCATTTTTTATTTGTACAAAAATTAAGAAATTCAATTTTTTTTAAAATGAATATCACTATTTTAAATAATTTTCTTACTAAAATACTCTTAATAGAATTTTTAATATAGTGTATAATAATCTAAATAGGGTGGACCTGCTGACTTGTATGAAAATTAAGGATGAAGTGATAATTTTTGAAATTTGAATAAAAATAATTTTTCATTGAAATTAAAAAAATTACAGCCAAGAAATTGAAAATTAATTATCGGTGTTGATATTTATATTAACTAATGAAAAGTATTTTTGACATTTAATCATTAAACTAACAATTAAAAAAGAAAAGTGGGCTATATTTTTCAATAAAACATAAAAAAAATAGTTTATCAAAGTTGAACGGAGGGAGTATTAAAGTACAATCCAAAAAAATATAATAATCAATCCATTAAAATCAATTATTTGATATGTGAATATATGATATTTTTGGATCGATTTAAGTTTTTTAAATCTTAATCTATAATATTTAGATCAAATCAATAAAATAATAATATAATTAGATATATGATTGTGTTCACTACTATTTAAAAGAATATAAATAAATTTTATTTGAATCGACTAATTTAAAATATAATAGACAAATTTCAAATTCTTATTGTCATAATTTATTTATTTTAATGAAATTGGTTAAAGAGAGAAAGTTGAACTTTGTGAAAATACAAAATTTTATTATAAGAAAATGTAAAATAAAAATTATTTTTTTACTATTCAAATTCGTCATATAAAGAAGTTAGTTTATTAAAAAGAGTTTGACATATACAACTTTCTTAGAAAATTAAGAGATATTTTTAAAATTATTTTATAATTTTAAATATATTAATTTAATAAAATAAAACTATTTATATTAATAAATTAGTTTAAAAATAATATTTTACAACATGCTTTTTTGAAAATCAATGACTAAATTAAACATTATTTTATTATACTTCTTAGGGAAAAGAAAACGTAAATCAAATAATATAACATTCAATTTCTAAAAAAAACTTCTTAAGAAATATAATTTTTAAAAAATTATTAATTTATAGATAAGTACTTTCATGCCAAATAAGATCTATATAAATTTTTTTAAAAAAAGATTAAGTGAAATAACTTTTATTGAATTTAAGCAAACATGTATCGATAACTTTTTATATTGTGTTTGGTTTAATTCTAATTTAAAATTTATTTCATTTATAAGTAAATCTCTTATAACATTCATTTACAAATAAATTTTTATGTTGATATATTATAAAATAAAAATAGAATTTATTTCAAATGGAATAAATTTTGTGTTTAGTTTAGAATTTAATAAAATATTTTATTTTATAAAAAATATCATTGTATTATTTTTTAAAAACATTTATAAATATAAAAAACACAAAAAGACAAGAGAACTAGTAGAGCGAAGGAAAAAAGAGGAGAGGAATTGAAAAAAATAAAAAAAGAAAAGAAAAACTAAATTGAAGATATATTTTAACTAAAGGTGTTTTTGTCGTAATAAAAAAGATTTTACAACTTTAAAATTGATTTGCTAATTTTATTAAATTTGATAAAATTTAATTTAGTTATAATCAATTCTAAGAATTTAATGAAATAAAAATTCAATAAAATTTTATTTATACCAAACAAACAAAATATGAATTTACAAATAAATTTTCTAAAAATTATGAAATTCATTTATAGCCAACACAATATTAAACTCAATATGTTATCAAAACATATATACAACCAATCCCAAGATACCATAGATAGCACAATAATTACATTTAATTTTGGAGAATATGCTACTTTGGAACTAAAAGATAATTACAATTTATTTGGATAATAGAATTAGACTTAAAATTGAAATTAAAACTTGAAACTGGGATACAAAATTCTATTTTTATTATTTGATAGCTCATTAAAAATTAAAATTATGATTATATATCATTTTCAATTCTAGGATTTCATCATCCGAATACTAAATTTGGAATTAAAATTTGTAATTTTAGTTCACTTTTCAATTCTATTACTTTACAATTCAAACACTAAAATTAAAATTTCAACTTAATTCTAATTTTGATAAAATTAAAATTTTAAATTCCAATTTCAATTTTGTTATTCAAACAGACCCTCAGTGAAAATTACATCTCACTTTTATGTAGACAATACATAAGAAGTTGCATAATGAGAATTGAATCATCAATGAGTATTTTATTTGGTAATTCTTGTTCTTTCTTTTTTTCCCTTCATATGTTATGTGGGGTATTCGCTTCATAATTTGGAGAAAATAGGGAACTTCGTTAAAAAAAGTCCTTTTTTTTTTTTTTCCTTTTCATTTAAAACCAAAAGAAAGTCTTTTAAGTAAAGAGTTAATGATGAAATATCATACCTAATGATTCCATTTGAAATAAATTATGTAATATAAAAGAAAAATACATAACTTTATTAATAAATTTTATTTATTTTACTAATAAAACTTTTATTAAAATAAATACTAAATGAACAAAACTAATAATAAAATTTTTTATTTTCTCATCAAATTATTTTTAAATAAAAAATTGAATTTTTTCAAATATATGAGAAAAATTCAATTTTTTATTTTTTTAATGCTTAATAAATTATTCAAATAAGAAAACTATTAAAAAAGAGTAAATTTATTACATTGAGTATAGACACCTGCAAATAAAATCACGGCTATAAATTTACAAAGAATAAGTATTTTTATATTTGAAAATAAATTATATTTTACTAATATTTATTAATAATTATGAATAATTAATTAAATTGTGGTTCATCTATTAGTTAAATTATTAAAAAAAATTCTATAGCTAATGTAGACATTTTTTTTTTTCCAAGGCATCATGTTTCTTTGTCCAAATCAGATCCATGGGATAAACATGTTTCCTCTAGTTAGTTGATTCTTGTAAGTAGCCAA
Source organism: Omphalea diandra (assembly GCA_949677035.1). Classification (NCBI taxonomy): domain Eukaryota; kingdom Viridiplantae; phylum Streptophyta; class Magnoliopsida; order Malpighiales; family Euphorbiaceae; genus Omphalea; species Omphalea diandra. The sequence continues at coordinate 81,826 of CATIWR010186874.1, forward strand.
ATTACCAAAAATAGAATTAACAAATGTCTTTCACACTAACTACTTTCTTTTGTTGCATTCTAAAATTCTAAACTCATATGCCATAGACTCACATATGACCCTTCATTTTCTTTTTCACTTTTCCTTTTTTCTCCTCTTTTTATTTTTTTTTAAATTATAATATATTTATATCCACATCATATATTCTTGATACTATAAAAATTTATTCAGAATTCTATATGATTAATTATATAAAATATATAATAATATTTAAACTAAAACTTATAAAAATTATAGAATTTGGAAATGATTTTCACCACAAAATTACAAATTTTACGTTCTTTTAGTGTTGATTATACAGTTAAATTGATTAAAATTGATATAATTCGTAGTAACATAAAAAACTTATTTATAAAAGAATTTTATTTTGTATCTATTCCAAATATGATATTTGAGCTAAATTTAATTTTGAAACATGGGTGATACTTTATTTAATTAAATTTCTTTTTTATAATTGGTTTGATTGCAAACACTTTTTACAGATTATTTTATTTTTCTAATCCAATAAAAAGTTTTTGAACTCATCAAATATATTGTTATTTCAAATTTTAATTAAATTAATTTATATCAATTTATAAGAAATTATATTTTTATATCCTCCCTATCATACAATTTTAGACCCTAAAAAATAAATAAATTTTTTGAGAATATTTATCTATATGAATTATTTGACTTATTTGGTGGTAAAGTATTTTTTAAATTACATTATGGAATAATCAATATCATTGATATAACAATTAAAAACAACTTCATTATAGAATACAAGAAAATTGTATCCATTCAAAGGCTAGTTCAAATCATTAAAGATAATAATAATAGTAATTGATGGGAAAAAAATATTGTATAAAATATTTAATTAAAATAGTAATAAAAGAAACTTTTCTCACCTGCTTTATATTTTCCTTTCCTATCTATCCATTTCCTCCTTTCCTCCGCGTTTCTCCCATTGTTCTTTTTCTGTCTCACCAAAGAAACACATTTCTCTCATTTATTTTTTTTTTCCCCTTGAAGAAAACCTTTAATCTTTTTTCTTTAAACCAATAAATACCAAAAGCAAGTTTTTCGATCTAAAGGGATATTTTCTCTTTTCTCTTCTCTTTATGGTTTACAGTATTTATCTGCATTTGATTTTTGTGGTGGAATGTAGCTTGATTTCCGCTTAAATTAGGGTTTTTTTTATTTATCTTTTATGATTCAAGATCTGGGAATTTTTCTTCCAAATCCATAAGTATGTGATTGGAAAGAAAGATCTTTTCTTTTAATCCTTATTTTTCAATACGGAGGAAGAAGAGAAAAAGAAGAAAGAAGTTTTTTCTTTTTGCCTCAAATTCGATTGTATTTAGATTGCTTTTTATTCTTATCATCAGTTTTGTATTGTAGGGTTTCCATTTTTTTTTTTCTCCAATTCAATTGTGGGAAGTTTGGGTCTTTTGCATGAAGAAGGAAAACAGAGAATCTGGGAAACGGTCAATTTGGGAAATCTGTTGATTTTGGGATTGGATAGGGATTGTGCAAAGAAGGAAAAACCTAATTGGGTACAAATCTAAGCAAAGATAGTAATTTTTGGGCTTGTGGGTTGAGTTGTTTAACAATGGAGAAATCAAAGATTGATTGTATTGTTGGTGGCAAGTTTAAGCTAGGAAGGAAGATAGGGAGTGGATCTTTTGGCGAGCTCTATCTGGGTATGATTGATTTCATTTTGTTTCCTTTTAAAGCATTTAACTGATTCATTTTAGCAGTTCAGCGATAGCATTATTCTTTGGGGTTTTCTTACCTTTTTGTCCAACTGTTTATTTTGATGCTTATATGAATTGAAATTTTAGGTGTGAATGTGCAAACTGGAGAAGAGGTTGCTGTTAAGCTGGTATGTGATATGTTTTCCAATGATTTGATTCGTGGATGTTGATTTGGATTATTGGATTTGAAGGAGTGATTTCTTTTATGATTTTTCTTTCTGCATGTATATCACATGATGGTAGTATTCAATGGTTTAATTTAATGTTTTTCTCTTGTTGTAACTTGTAGATGCATTTCTTGTTGCACTCTGTCGTTTCTGCTAAAGCAATGAATCTTGTCTTTCTCTTCGTTTGAGTTGTTTGTGCTTCCTGTTTGTGTAATGACAACTAAGTTATGGAATGTATACCTCTTTCAAAGTTAGAACAGTACAGATACTAGATGGGGTCTGTCACTTGTGAGTTTGTCATGTGCCCTATTTTGAGAACGGGGAAAAAATATGCTTCTTTCCTATCTTAATTAGAAGGTGGTTATGGCTGTTATGATCTTGGGTGAGATCTATATGAGTAATTAACTAAACCTTATGCTAGGTTGTGCACTTGGAGTTATCTTATTGGTAATGAGAATAGATGACATGAAAATAAGCTATCAGTCATTTTTATTTTTGCCTGGATAAGTTTCATAGATTTTATTCTGTACTTTTACTCTTTTTCTTTTTTTGTATACAGGGCCTGCATTTCTCTGATGATCCTTTTTATCAATTCTTAACCTTTCCTTTATATAAATTTCAGGAACCTGTGAAGACCAAGCATCCACAGCTTCACTATGAGTCAAAGTTGTATACGCTTCTACAAGGAGGGAGTAAGCCAAATATCTCTTTTCCTTTCGTTCTTTTTCTCTCTCTCTCAGTAGCATTCTCTCATAACATGCTTTGGAGCTGCAAGATGAAAATTTATGACTTTTGTGAGAGAACGTTGTTTTTTCAAGTTTAGATGCCTTCTCTGATTTTATGTAGCATTACTCCATTTGAATGTTATTGTGCCTCACATTCTTTTGAAATTTCATTTAAAACATCTAAGAGGGGAATTTTTTTTACTTTAATAATTTCATCTGTTTTTCCTTTGATGAAGCTGGAATCCCACATCTCAAATGGTTTGGAGTTGAGGCTGACTACAATATTATGGTTATTGATCTTCTTGGACCAAGTTTGGAAGATTTATTTAACTATTGCAACAGGAAATTTACGTTGAAAACAGTATTGATGCTTGCAGATCAACTTGTAAGTGCACTTGATTACTCTTTGCTAATTAGTGTTTCATAAACTGTGAAAGTAATGTGGTCCTCTTTTGTCTCTTCAGATTAACAGAGTTGAGTACATGCATTCAAGAGGTTTTCTTCATCGTGATATAAAGCCTGACAACTTTTTAATGGGCCTAGGCCGCAAAGCAAATCAGGTAGTTGTTCCTGTGCAATTCTTGGTCGTTGTAGTCATTTTAGGAACTCCCTGTGCTGCTGAAACATATTCTGCTGATAAATATTCCCTCTTGGGTGCTGTATAGCCTGTATAAAAGGAATGTTACACACTAAAATAGGACATTTTATGTATATTATTATTTTCCATGAAGTTGGTTAAAGCAACACACTGATGAAATGATATACCTAAATCCTGCTTGTCGTTGCAGTAAACTTTGCATGTGAATTTATAATAGTGATTCAGTTTGTTTTGCAGCACTCAATATATTAAATTCAGTATTTTATAACTTCATGCTGTTTATTTGGCACGCTCCCATGACAACCATATGTCTAGTTCTATATGATAAATATTTGGGAAAATTACTAATTCATCCCTCAGGTTTAACCTAATTCACTAGTTCGTCTGTCCATTTTGAAAAAATTATTAAAATCTCCTCAATGTTTTGTTCAGTTAAACTGATTGGTTCTTCCGTCCAATTAAAACATACTTTTCTGTTAGTTAATTATATAAAAAGAGTCAAAGCCTTAAATTAAATAAAATACCTGAAATGCCTCTGAGACACATCAATGGGATAGGATATCATCACCCTCCGCATGCCATTTTGTATAATACCCAACGGTCATCCCATTCCAGGTCATGGCATTGGTCTCAGGGATAGTTTGAAACAATTTACGAGCATCCAACAGCTACACACCTTTGGAATAACTAGCAACTAGTGTATTGGCCTCTAGAGGATCAAAATCAAACCCAACAGCTAACAAGAAGTCCCTGAAGATGAATTCCAAAGTCAAACATTGCATCAGAAGCACAAACAAAAAGAAAATAAGCAAATGTACTTGAATTAGGCTTAGTTTTGCAAATTCTTGTTTCCTCAAACACCTTTACAACACTATTCCATTCCCTACATTTCACAAATCCATTAAGCATCACATTCCACAAAACGCAACCTCTTTGAGGCATTTTACCAAAAAAAAAATTGTGCATCATTTACGCAACCATTCTTTGCATATGACTTAAACTGATCCATACTAAAACCCATCTACAACATTGTATCATGAACCATCTTACCTATTTTCACATTATTCAGGTCACCGCAAGGCTTAATTTCAAGAGAAAAAGTATATTTATCAGGATAAACACCACAACCCAACAAATTAAAGTAAAACAAGGCAAAATCTGAAGGAACCATTTTAAAAATTTTTAGGTCATCCAATTCCAAGGCATGGCAAAGTATAATTCAAGCTGGTGAGGCCACAATCGATGAAGCTGTAACTTGACCACCGGGAAGGCAAAGAGAATGCGATGACAGAGGGAGGCTTTGATCAAGGCTTCATGCTGTTCTTTGAGGCAGTAGTCTTTGTAGCAATTGGAGCAGAGGTGTAGGGAAAGCAGGTGTCCTTGTAGAGATCATTGTGAAGGGGGTAGGGTCTACAGACAAATGAATTGGCGTCTAGGAAGGTGAATACGCAAATAGTGTAGGGGTTGTACCATAGTCAGAGGTAGGACTTGCAACCAGGGAAGGAGGCAATGGAGGAGGAAATGCTTGCACATGATGGGACTGCAGGATGCAATATCTGTGAGTGGACATGAATGCAGTGGTGGTGCATCAAGGAGGAGGTGGATTAGGAGGAAGCATTTTAGTATGGGTGGCAGAGGGATTGGAGATATATGGGAAGGGTTTATTTAATTTTGAAGTTATATGAAATTAAAAAAAAATTAAAACTTCATTCAGCTTTTTTGAGGATCTGGATTTAGATGTCTTGGTTTGAATGTTTGGATATGGATTATGATTTGTAAGTTAAGAATTTTTTTAAGGGTAATTTAATCTTTTTTTAGTTATTAATGGCATATTTTTGTCAAATTCAACGGAAGGACTATTCCATTTACAGAATGAAAGGGTTGGGGAGATTTTAATTATTTTTTTAAATAGTAATTTTCCCTAAATATTTTCACATACAGAGATTTGATTGGTAATTACTTTTAAGATATCTATTAAGAAGGAGAAAATATTGTTATACAGTTTAAATTCATTCCTGTTTTACATTTGGTTGACTCATTCTTTTACAGGTATATGTTATTGATTTTGGCCTGGCAAAGAAGTATAGGGATCTTCAGACCCACAAACACATCCCATACAGGTAATTCACTATATTTACACACTACAATAAACTGGTCTTGATTTAGCTGAAAGATTTGTCCAGCCTCCCTCTTGGATTAGGAGAAGAATTATGTAATAAGCATGCCTTAGAATCTGGGAAATCCAAGTTTATTAACATTTGGATGAAGCTAAACTGGGAAAGGCAATCACTTAACTGTACTGAGAATATAGATTTGAGATGCTGAAAGTTGTGTTCCATAACACATGTTATCATGATCTAACTTCATAATGTTTCCAAACATACATCTAATATCCAATAATGGGAGTTACGTGTTGGCTCCAGAATATGCTTTGTTCTGCATAATATTTGGACACAACTTGAGGACCACTTGATATGACTTTGATTTGGCATTATAGCACTTCATTTCTGTCTACCATTCACTATTTACTTCTAATAGATGATAATGTTGATTAAGGAATCTCACACTCATAATTAATTAAATAACCCTGTTGAAGCTCTATCACTGAAGGGATTCTTTCTAGATCTACTAAATTACAATTGTCAAGAGTTTTATAGTTTTGTCTGAAGAGTAAACTGGAAGTTAATTTTTACTAAAAGATGACAAAGTTTCTACTTTCCTTAAGATTCTACCTAATCATCTATTTATTTTTTCATTCTTGTTCCTTTGTAACTTCTTTTTAAAATTTATATTTGAAATTGATAAAAAGATACAAAGCTTCAGTGTGTGCGTGCATATACCCATGTAGCTGCAAATGTCTTTGCATACTTACATATGTTAAACTAATTGTGAAATCTTAGGGGCAAGGCTTTGAAATCTTGGCAAGACCGCGTCTATTCTTTTCTTTTGTACATTTCTGCTTTCCTGGTTATTTGTGGTTGTTGGCCATGTAGAGCTGTTTTAGTGCCTATGTTTTTCTTTTTTTTTTTTCGAAGACATGCTTATCTAACTTGACCAACTGTGTATCTAATGAACATCTTTTATCTCTATCTATCTCTCTTTCTCTCTCTCTCTCTCTCTCTCTCTCTCTCTCTCTCACTTCTGCTTGTCTTCACATATATTTTTCTTACATTTTTTTATCAAGAAGAAAAATCTTGGTGAAATGCCACAATTAGCACCCATGCCACCTCTTTTTAAACTGACCTAACCTGTCAATGCTCTTTCTGATTTTACCACACAATCACTTGTGTGCACGTTTACTCTCAGTTTCTTAATTGTTTCTATTTTTTTCCCAAAGTTTCCTGCTAGCAAGATGATTTGAAGTTTTTGTTATGGAAACTCATAAGGTATTTGGTTGCAGAGAAAACAAGAACCTAACAGGCACAGCTCGCTATGCAAGTGTCAACACTCACCTTGGAGTTGGTGAGTGATGTTACTTTTGATTATGAGCTTCCAAGTATTAACAGGAAATGGACTTTAAATTATCATGGATCAATAAGTGGTTCTTATTTCACTGGCAGAACAAAGCAGACGGGATGATTTGGAGTCTCTGGGTTATGTACTTATGTATTTCCTAAGAGGAAGGTAGAGTTTGTAGGCATATGCTTAATTCATTTCATTTTTTTTTTCTTTCCCTTTTCTGGTTCAATATTGCTGTATAATGCTAAATAGTTTGTGCAGTAATTTTAACTAATTTATTTGTAATTTTGTGTGCTTTCTTTGCTTCAGTCTTCCCTGGCAAGGGTTAAAGGCTGGCACAAAAAAGCAAAAATATGACAAGATCAGTGAAAAGAAAGTTTCAACTCCCATAGAGGTATCGTAATTTCCTACAGTTAGCAAAATTTATTTTATCAGAGACCTTGTAAAAGAATTTGATTGTCTGCTAGGTCCATAGATTGATCCTCTTGTATATCTGCTATCTGGTTGATCTCTGGGTGAACAAAACTAATGGCATGACACCTATGCAAAGACTGGCTTGTCTTTAGACCCAGACTTGGGTTAATTGCTTGTAACTTAACCATAGGATAGCACAAACCAGATTCGTCATTGAACAATTTAGTTTTGAATGTTAGTGCTGTTCATGAAAATGTTGGAGTAAATTGTTGAAACCCCCACTAATTTTGGCAATTTATGCACTTTTGATTCTGATGTTTCAAAACTAGTTATTTATAGTCCCTAGGATTTGTTAATGGCTCTACACTTTTTTGTTTTTCTTTGATAGACTGTAAATTCTTAAAGGGGATAGGGTTGACTAGTTTGAACTCGTGACCTTCTGTCCCTTTGAGGCAGCCACTTGACCAATACCATTTTAATCATTGATTATACTACACTGGATTTTTCATTATACTTTGGTCTCTGTCATTTTAAGTTAGATTATACTTTTGTCTCTAGAATTTTGAAATTTAATTGCGTTTTAGTCATTGAATTGCTATATTTAAAACGTCACGGTGCCCAGAATCATTTACTTCTTACCTGATGATAGCATGAGTACCAAAATTTCTAATTTTGAAACAGAAACCATTGTGTATATTATGGCTAACCTTAATGAATTTCTTGTAATTTACCCCATGTACTATGTAAATGTGTATGCAAGTTTGTTTTTTTGGTAAATGCAGTGAATGTGTATCCCTCCAGCCAACCCCCCCCCTCTCTCTCTTTTTCTCTCTCATTCAATTGTCTTTGTTTTTTATTTGGTAAATCTTTGCCTAATATTGGGCAAGCTTAGGGCAGATTGGGTCCTTGTTTTATGTAGTACATTGGTTGCGCTTATTGTTTATGTTAATTCAGTAATGCAAGTGCATATATACAACAGGCCCTTTGTAAATCATACCCATCTGAGTTTGTATCATACTTCCACTATTGTCGATCATTGCGGTTTGAAGACAAACCAGACTATTCTTATTTGAAGAGGCTATTTCGAGATTTATTTATTCGAGAAGGTGATGTTCAAGAATTGACCTTGTTAAAAATATGAACCTATTTTCTCTCTGTTATGGGCTTAATTAAAAAATTTAGTATAGATGCTTTATTAGTACTTTGGATTTGTCGTGGTTGCTACTACAGGTTATCAGTTTGACTATGTTTTTGACTGGACGGTTTTGAAGTACCCTCAGATTAGTTCCAGCTCTAGAGGACGGGTGAGTGCTGGTGCGCTAGCATGTCAAGTTTTCTGCCTCCCAAGTGTTACTTACTCTTACTATTTGACTCTTTTCAGCATTCCAGTGGGAAACCAGGTCATGCCGGACCATCTGCAGAAAGACCTGCAGAAAAGGTCTCAGGTACATTTCTAAACAAAAGTGGATTTGAAATTTGGTGTCAAGTATATGGAATTCTAAATTATGATAACTTCCCAAATATATGTGAATGCTAGGGCTGGCAATGGGTAAGAAGATGGTATTTACTTAAACACAGGCTTGGACATCACATAGATGACTTGAACTTGATTGGGATACTACATATGCACAAACAATTATTTCTTATTTGTTTATTTCTCACAATTCCCCCAATGGTTAATATGTACAATATTTTCACTCTAGTTGGCAAAGAGATTCGAGATAGATTGTCAGGTGCAGTTGAAGCATTTTCTTCGAGGAAGATATCTGGCTCTAGTCCGCACGACAATTCTAGAAATAAGTCTTCTGATAATGTAAGCTCATTTTCCTTTTCATGTTGACATGCTCAAATTATCAGTTTTCCCTCTAAAATTTTCAGTAGCAATGAAGGCTTTGATTCTAAAAGTTATGTTTCAGTTTGAGCTATCATAGTTGCATTTCTTTTTGCTGCTGAAAAGAGCAAAGTGGAAATCAGAATGAAGGAAATTTAAATAAAATTAAAGACTGATGTGTTATCTCATTTGCTCTTGATTATTGCACATTGGCTTGGTCTGTTCATTTTTGTTCTTTGAATAAATTCTTTATATTGAAGCGATAGCAGTAGTTATGCATTGAAGTTCTTTTGATTCTCATAAGAAATCCTTACAAGGTCCTCTCTTTTGACTAGCGTATGCAGCAACCTGATCCAGAGAAAGGCCGCAGTTCTTCTCGATATGGTAGCAACACGAGAAAAGCTGTCATCTCAAGTAGTAGGCCAAGTTCCTCAGGTGAACCTAGTGAAAGCCGTTCTAGCAGATTACACTCAAGCAGTAGCCGTCTGACTTCTTCACAAAGAATGCAACCTGGGTATGAGCCCAAACCATCTCATACTCGTGGTGTGACTTCTAAAGGTGCTCAGGATACTTTCCGAAGCTTTGAGCTCCTCTCAATCCGGAAGTAATGAGAGAGTTTGATGTTAGTAAGAAGATGCTTAAGCATCACAAGTTACATACCCTTCCATGTCAAGAAATCAAGGAATTTTATAATCTCATCGATGTATATGTCATTTCACTTAAAATCACTGCCATCACTGACATTTAACATTGCTTATCTTGTTCTGGATTCCTTTTTCATTTTTCCTGCTCAGGAGTTTCCAACTCTTGTACCATGTTTGAGAACGAACGCATCCAAGAAGAGAATTATGTATGGATACATGATTCGTTCTTTTATTCGTCTTATATATGCACTCAAGTTGTTTGTTTATTACTTACATTTCCCTCATTCACTCTTATTAGGGATATAATCTGTAAACGTAATGTATCATGAAAAAGCAGAATGAGTCGCAACAAAACCCTAATGCTAAAGCTAATGCTATGGCAATTACCTCTGGTCAATAATTACTTGTTCGTGTAATTCGGTCAAATTGCCATTAAGGGTAAAAATACTATAAAGTCAGTTTATGAAAATATATTACTTCATCTCTCTTTATTTTAAAAATATATTATATAATCCATCTATTTTGGTACTACCATAATATCCTTCGTCCAATTTAAAGAATTTTTTGTTAATGAAAACAAAAAAGTGAGAGCTAATTTTTTTTAGATGACGTAATTACTCTCTACCCTTTCTCCACCATAGCTCGTCAAGAAATCTGTTCGCGTCCATAGAAATGGGCACAAACTCCCCATGAGGAAAATTCCTCATCGTTGATCCCATTGTCTCCAACTTTTCATTCTCCATCTCCATTCCCTTCTCTTCGCTGCAACAATGTTGTCTATCAGTCGACTTTTCCTTGGCTGCTTTGGACATGATAAAACTTCAAAGTAGAACCATCTTATCCTCTCCAAGCCCATTTGATAATTTTTAGGCAATGTCACACGATAATATTGGTGAGAGCTGATTGTAATAGTTATATTAAATAAGTTTGTTCTAGGAGCATAAAAACAGATTGATCCAATGAAATAGTTTTCTCAGGAGCAACAAAAATTACAAGCTGAATATCTTCAGGCGAAACAGATGGAGAATGGAGATGAGAATATTTACAGAACAAGACTTTGAAGAATCAACTTATATGCAGAGCTTCTAGCATTAGGAACTGTTACTGTTTTCAAGGGTTCCTCAGAGCTGCCAACCTCTCCTCAAGCTCATCAATGCCCGAACTGTGAAAAGATAACTAATGGTGAATTGAGCAAGTAATAAAAGGATTAGAGTTCTGATTTTTATGCAAATAATTTCTTTAACTACATCACTTATGTCTCAATTGGAAATGGTGCATTACTGGACCCCTCACTGCCAAGACTCAGGTCTGAACTCATGGACCATCTCTGATAGCAGAGAGGAGATACAAACTTGGCTTGTAAGCTAGTGGGGAATTTATTGTCCATGTACTGTGTTTTTATCGCAAAAATTAAAGAAAGAAAAATACCTGCCGACATCCTCTTTATTCTTCCCAGCAATTTTACCTTTTGGAGCTGTTGACAACTGCCAAATTCCAACTCAAGTCAGCATGAAAAAGATTAAAAGAAATAACAATAATCAACAGAAAAGAATTTTTCAAAAATTGACAGCAACCTGTGAGGCAACATCAACACCAATTTCATCGAGCACCTGCCACAAGAGTTACAAGGAAAAAAATAATGCCATCAGTTTCTGCCCTGGATTACACAGGAACTGATACTCTGGTAATAATTACTACCACTGTGCCAATTTACAACTAGAATAATAAATGCTTGATATTGTCAATTCATTACCACCGTAAAGCCATTGCACATGTGAACAGGCTGACAAACTTCAGATATACTTCTAAGAACTACAGATTAATCTACCACACAAAGACTATGGTATTGCATTTTATGGAGAAGCTTCACATCATATCAGTAAAAGTTTCAATTTGTATTCATAAAGCAATGTAAAAGAATATCAGCAAGTAAAGTAGCCTACTTGATTTGTCAACTCTTCAGTCTCCTCTTCAGCCTTATCATCATCCAAGGCATCATCTATGGATTCTAACATCATTTCCGTCTGCATGCACAAGTGCACAACCAGTAACCGCCAAAAATATCCAACCAAGAGAAAAAGTGGAAACCTAGTACATATGAAAATATGCCTATATTGAACTGTTATCTTACGGTCATATCCATCTGTGCTGACTGCTTCTGAAATTCCCTTACAACCTTTGCCTGCTTTGCAGGAGCCATTTGCTGCAAAATAAAACATACAAGCCTTATAACATGACAAGATTGCCAAAAATGCTGAAATATGCAATTTTAGGTTTTACTTTACATGGTAATGCAATAAACGTTATGTTAATGAAAAATTTGAGGCACTGCTATCATGAAGCTGCTTTTGAAGGAAAGCACATAATCAAAATGATCTCTGGAATAGTTAAGCATACAGATTTTCATATCCAATCTATAACATACATACAATACCTTATTCATAGATGCCATTGCCTTTGTGGCCCCCTTGAGACCAACAGCAACTGAAGATTGGGCATACATTGCCTGCATAGGGGGAAAACGCTGCTAAGAGCACCTTGCACCAAGAAATTAAAAAAGAGACACAGAGAGGAAATTCTCTCTAAAACAAGCATGCTTAGACACAATACCTGTGTGTGGGTTGCTATGCCTCTCATTTGAGCACGACTACCTTGTAAGTTAGCTATTTGTTGCCTAAGCCTGATCAGTTGCCGTGCTAGAATTTTAGTTGCTGCCTGCAGAATGGATATGAAGAGGATTTTAAAGTTTTTTTTAAATAGTCAAAGAAAGAGAGAGAGAGATCAAAAAGTTGCAGGACAAGGGTGAGAAGCCCTATTTGAATGAGAAAGTTTGAGGCTTTATGGTTTTATTTTATAGAAGTAGGAAAATAGAATTAGCATTGAAGGATTAATTTAGGCAGAATATGATGGCTGAATTCATCAAAATCCTATCAGGAATTTTGATATGAAAACAAGGGAAAAATGGCAATATATAATCCATTTTCAAGAAACCTATGCACTTTCCAGGTCCTGTTATCAACTAATATGGAAATTACGAAATATATCAATCCCAAAAATTAAAAAGCACTGAACACACACTGGATTTACCTAAAGAGGCATATAAGATTTTATTAGGAGTAGAAACGCTTTCCTATGTAAAATAGCATCACATTCACTAAATGCTGTCCTTTTCAACCTTAACCAAAAAAATTCTCACAAATTAAGAAAAGCTATATGCCAAGAGACCTCAAGTTCCTAGAGTTGGAAAGAATCCAAACTCAAATCAAATCACATAAGGTACCTCATTTCCAGTCTTAGCTGTTTTTTTTATCTCAGCAACAAGTTTCTTTTCCTGCAAGATGATAAATCTGTTAGATATAAGCACAAATATCAAAGAAGGTTTGCCATTAAAATATATCCACATACCTCTAATTGCAAGGCCCCAATTTCCTTCTCTATACCTGAATCAGGTGAAAAAGCCAGAAAAGAGCATCAAATAATTTGCTTTGACTTTATAAACAATAGAGGCAAAAGAACCCTAACATAGTCCCTTGAATTAAACAATCCAGAAAAAGCGCAGAATCAAGAGAGCTCTCCCTTGACGACGTCAACATTGACAAGAGATGAGCTACAAAGGAGACTCAACAACTGTGAGTCCAAGAATGCACAAAAAGTAAGCTGAGAAGTATTGTTTCCTCTCTATCTGCACTTTAAGTCCGATCAGCCTCACATGCCCCAGGGGACACTCAGCTAAAGTGTGGACATGCTTTGATCCTCTACTAAAATCTAAGTTTCCTATATTGTAAGGAGGATACCTCTTCCCGCATACTAATTTACAAAAATAACACGAAAAGCCAGTGACAGAACTTAAGTAGCTAAAATTTTCTTCTTAATATATAAATATATTTTGAAGCGCTAGTGACCACAATCTTACTCTTAAAGAGGCTTCTGAAGGTGAAATGAAGCATTGGCTTAACCACACTTGCTTTGTATAAGTAGTTTCATTTATGTTATATGATACTCATACACCACGTCTAATTCAATCCAATCAGGTTTAGAAACAAACCCATTTTAGCATATTTCAGAATAAGGTCCAATCTCATATCCAACTATTCAAGCTGATACATTTACTCAATTGAACAACTACTAGATTCATCTCATTAAGTCCTATATCCATGTAATTAATTAATTGAAATGAATCAAGGGTTTTTAAATTCCAATGCTGAAAATTCAAATAAGCTTTTAAAAAAAAGATACCTCTAGCAGCATGTTGCATTTCTCGTTTACTCTCTCTAAGAGCCTCTGCAATCAAAAGCAACAATCTTTTCTTTTTTTTAAAAAAAAAGAAGGATAAATTCTTTTACCAAAATAAGAGTCAAATCGAACTCGAAAAGAGAACGATTGGTCTTCAATTGCTCGAACAAACAACAAAAAATCACAAATCATAATTCAAAAAACAAATTTGATGAAGCAATTGCATTATGTGCCAAAAATCGAACCTTTGGGATTGGGTTTCTTGTTGAATATGTTCATTCTCTTTATGGTAATGAGCGAAGACACTGCCTCACAAGGAGGGACGGAGATAAAGAAGCTAAAGAACAGACCTTTCTGCTTTTGGCTCGAAATTGAAGCGAAAGTGCGCCGAGATTATTAATAAATAGGCGACTTTTTTCCTTTTTTTTTTGGGCCCCCTCTTTGACATTGATAAATTAATGAATTACTTGATCGTCAAAGTTTTGAGCTTCAGATAAGACAACTGATAATTAAATCAGTAAAGAATAGTTTGCTGATTTAAAACTTTTACAATATTTATGGTTTTTGGTTGCTGAAATGTCAAATTATTAATCATATCATTTTTTTTTCCAAGGGATTATATCATTTTATTTTAAATGCGCATGTATATATTTATAATTAAAATTTTAAATTTTATTCTATATCAATAAATATATTTCATTTTATCTGTAACATTACATAAAATAATCGTTACATTATTTTTTTAAAATGAAAAAATATTTGTTTTCATTATACAAATTAATTATCATATTAATTAAGTTATATATTTAATATTGATAATTTTATTCATTAAGAAATATGTATTCTCCTTTAAATATTAGAAAAAATTGCATGTCAATTTGAGGTGTTTTTGCATAAAATTTATCTTTTTATTAATAATTATTTTATTTTAATATTTTATTATAAATGTTTATATATAAAAAATTTATAAATATATCTCTATATTTTTTTATATTTATACATTTTTTTCCATTTTATTTCTTATATTTAAAATGTCATTTCTTTGTGTCTATTTTTGTATTTTGTATTTTCGCTTTTTCCATTTTTATGTTACTTAGATTACTATTCACTATTTAAAGTAAGAATTTTTGAGAATAAAATTCTTAATCATGTACTAATTACTTTCCTAAAAAAAATCATTTATTAATTACTTACTTATGAGTAAAAAACTTTTAATCACTATATAACTACACTAAATTAGGAAGATGAACTTTTTTTTTTCCTCAAGAAAAGGATCAATTGAATATAATATATAAATAAAACTAAATGATGTAAAACACATAAATTTGTAAAAAAAAAATTATTAATTTCTGATTTTAATTAATTCCTCATATTCAACAAAAAACAAATATTTTATCCATTCATTTTTGCTACCTGACCTCTGAATTTATTATCCATAAGAAGTATTTAAAGGTAATAAAATATTTATTTATTTATTTTATTGAAAATATTTGTTGCAAAATATTTTTTTTATTTTTAATATTTGAAATACTCTAAAAAATTAAATAATATAAAATATTTTCTTAATCAATAGAAAACCAAATCATTTTGAAAGAAAATTTATTATTTTTTAAATTTTAATAAACTTATTTAAATAAAAATAAATTATATAAAATATATATTTATTAATATATTTATTATCATTAATTATCTTTAATCATCCATACTCATCATTATTCGCCATCACCTTATAATGATTGCTAGTGATCGATGTGATATAGAAAATTGTTTCTTTCAAATATATTTTTATTTTAAATAATAAATACTATAAATATAAAAATATTTATATTTAAATTTATTATAATTTTATAAATAATAAAAAATAATATTTTATAAATAGTCAAAATACTAAAATATATTTTTTTTAAAATGATTTTATGAATAAATTATCTAATAAGAAACAAATGCAATAAAATGGTTATGAGAGTCTTTTTTTTTTTTAAAGAATAATGAAAGGTATTTTCAATCATAAATAATCATACAATGTCTATAAAAGAAACAATTTTATGATACAAAGTACACATGAAATTAGTCATCTATGTTACCAATAACAATGTATTGACTATGATTCATCATATTTTTTTATTATTCTTCATATTTATCAGTGGCAATATAAACTAAATTTATATGATATGTTAGAAAAAAATTTAAAAAATAATGTCAAATAATCTATCTTAAATCATAAAAATTCAAAAAATATAATGTTATAATTTGATAAGAATTGAAATTTATATAATATATTAAAATAAATTTGAGATGTAACATCCAATCATCAATTTTAAATTATTAAAAAAATATCACGAGAAGAAATAAATATAAAGAAAACGTTTTAAATAAATAAAAAACAAAATAAAAATTAACATGTAAACCAACATAAAAATACCTTTTATTATAAATAAAAAATAAAAATAAAATAAAAAGCTGATCCATCCACGATCATATGCTGCACAGCCTTGGGTGGTGGTGTACCGTATAGTTTTCGATCCTCCTGCATATAATCCGTACAAGTTTGGGA
Source organism: Omphalea diandra (assembly GCA_949677035.1). Lineage (NCBI taxonomy): Eukaryota > Viridiplantae > Streptophyta > Magnoliopsida > Malpighiales > Euphorbiaceae > Omphalea > Omphalea diandra. The sequence continues at coordinate 98,226 of CATIWR010186874.1, forward strand.
GGTGTCTCTCTTAACTCGGAACTGGTCGTTGCACTCTTCCAAGTCGAAGGGCTCTTTGGTGCTTCGCTTAACCTGAAACCGCTTCTCTCTTTTCTATTTCTGCTCCTTTCACAAAATTCATTGCCTTTCCTTCCATTGTATTCCATCCTAACACCGTGTTTCCCTTGCCTTTTCTGCTTCTCTAAACAACTTTTTTTTTATTATTTTTTCAAGTGCTTTTCTATCAGTAAAGAAGAATTTTTTTTTTTAAATATGTTTCCTCATAATTTCTAGGATTTTCTAAGCTGAAGCAACAGATATATTTCCTATTTTTCGTTGCTTGCTTCTTCTAAAAGGAGAAAATTTGAATTGGTTTCTACTGAAGAAGCAAAAAAGCTGGGTGCTTTACTGTTGAATGAGTCAAATTGGTGGAGGAAGTGGAAAGTTAGGTTTTTGGGGAAATTAGGAATAATTTGGATGCGATGGATATTGATAGTGATAATTCTGAAGCTCCTTATTTGGAACCTGACTTGTTTCAGGTTCCTGAAGTGTCTCCTTTCTTGCTCAAAGCTACTCCTCAGATTGCTGAGGACTTGTTCTCTCAGTGGCTTTCGCTTCCGGATATCACGAGATTGGTATTTTTCTTGTTTCTGCAATCATCATTATACATAATTGACTGATATTAATAGTTTGTTAGCTGTATGTAATTGATACTGGTGAGTTATGAAATCATGAAATAGTGATAATGTTGACTTCCTGGAGTACTTAATTTCCTGTGTCAATATAGCTGCTTTTTTTTTTTTTAAGTATTATTTGCTTATACTGTTGTCATTTCAGCTGTTATGTCATTTTTAGCATTGATTATCAAGTGTTTTCCCTGTGCTCTGTTTTTAACCCTTTACTACTGCATTCCATTTATACTCGTGTTTGGATGCCTCCCGCCTCTTACTCTAGCTTGAAGCTGGATGCCTCTGTGTTGTAATACTCTATATCATAGCTACTGCTCCCTCTCCTCCCCTTTCCTTCTGCGTGCAATCTCTGAGTAATGTGATAGAAGTATTGAATAAAGTTGCTAGATCTTCTCTAGCTAAAATTATTTTTTTCTTGGTGTTCAATTCATTATTTGAATTGGTTACACTTAAATTTAGGTGAAATCTTTAATTGATGATGCAAAAGTTGGCAAGCCTGTTAATGTCTTTGGAGCTCTGCTACTGCAAGTGCTGGTGGGAGTAATTCAATGCCTTCCATGTTTCCTATTGGCAGTGCACCTCCACTTTCACCTAGAAGTTCATCTGGTTCTCCATGCATGTCTAAGCAGAAGACTAGCGCTTCTTCTTTGGGTTCATCGTTGAAATTAGTGAGTAAACCAAGACAAGTCATACCTCAGGTTTCACCTACTCCTGACAGCCTCTGTTGTAAGATACTGTTATAATTGATATTCAATTGTTAAATTGGATATTTTAATTTTTCATCTTTACTCAAAGCTAACTATTAAGTTCCAATAATATAACATATTCATGTGCTTGCAGTTCTATTTTCAAAATGGCCATCCTCCTGCAAATGAATTCAAAGAACAATGTTTGTCTCGAATTAATCACTGTTTCAGTAATCATTCAGATGGATTGCAGATAGATGGTTGGAACTACGGTCAATCTATTTATCTATATTATTATTGTGTACTTTCTGTTTATCTATTTTGTTGATTTACTATAATTTTGTGTCCTTTGTGATGCCAAAGTAGAGGATACAAGAAAAAATACAGGAACTATGGAGGTTTTAGCATTTCTTCTTTTGTTATGTAGAATTTAAATCTGTCACAAAGGAAGTTTGCAAGCTGCCATCTTTCTTCTCCTCTGCACTTTTTAGAAAGATAGATATTGACTGCTGTGGAATGGTGATAAGGTGGGTGCTCAACTGTATTTTATGATAGGTAATAGGAGTTTGAACCATAGGATATTTCCAGGAAGATCACCATATAGAACTTGCCTCCATGTTTTGATGTTCAGCATTTCTGCTATTGAACTTACTTCTTCTAGATATACAGGGCTAGCAATTGGCATGTAGGTCCCATTTTATTTTTCACAGCTTGTATGCTTGGTTAATTTTAAAAGATATCTTACCTTGAAGTATTTGATAATCTTAGTGGACCACAACTTTTCTGGAATCCTATCCTTGGCCAGTTGCACATTTATCTATATTCTGTTATCAAGCTGGAGCCTAAAATGCTGTCTTATTTGATGTCATTGGGTATTGTTGACATTGAGTAGCATATGGCAACATAAAATAGTTTATTTCCCTTACAGTAACATGGGATAATGAATGGGATGAGATAAAGCAACTTGTTAATGTGTTTTTTGAGAACTACAACTGGGTGGCAGTTGAATTTTATTAATGAAATTATAATTGATGTTTAGTATCACTTGTAATATTAAGGTTGTCAAAATGCTCAAATTAAAGCATCTATCCATACAACAGAGATTTGCAAGTGCCTAATGTATGAGTGATTTTGATTTCTTCTTTTTATGAGGTTTCATAGGTGATCCCAAAAAAGGTACATACTCATAAGGGGCTAGCTAACTGTGAAATGATGGGGTATACATGATGAATACAGTAGATCTACCATCGTTAGATTGACCTTCTCTAGTATCTTTACTTAGATCCTCCTAACATGTTATACTGAGGGTACAAAAAGGTTTGGACCTAAATGTGACCTTTTCTAGTATCTCTGTTTGTATCCTCAAAATTGTTAAGTGCTACAGGTACAGAAAGATTCGGAATTGAATTCAAGCACATACTTCAACTATGATTGATAAATTCTAAGCATTTTCTTCTTTAGAACTTTTTGATAGAAACCAGCCATCTCACTTAGAATTCCTCAAGTCTTTTATTTCTCTTATTTGATTTTGGTATCATTAACTGTAGTGCATAGCTTTTGTTCATTGAGTGTTGGAGTTTATTTATTGCGTGTTTGCAGACTGAACTTACCTTCTGCATTTTGTGGATGAATGACTGCTTGTTTGCTTATTCTGTCCATTAAACCCTCTTTTAATTGAATGATTCTGACTGCCGAATTCATCTGCTTCATTGTATAAATATTTGTATTGGGTCCTCAATTGTTTCATTTATTTGCAGGGATGCATTCATTAAGTATTGGGTGGATGGAAATATGTTGGCAATGGATAGAGCTACTTGCGTATTCAATATTCTAAAGCAGCCTGAGAACAATTACCTCACCCAGGTTTGTCTTGCAATCTCCATTATTGGTGTTTACACTTGTTGACATGTTATGTTTAGCTTCCAGGTGGTCATGATATCAAAATTGACCATATAGATGGTTGTTTGCCAAAGAACAGACTTGTCAGTTGTCTTCATTCTATATATTTTGCTTTGTACAGGTCAACTTCAAACCTATTCTTCAAGAACTTTTGGCTACCCATCCAGGGTTAGAATTCTTGCAAAATACACCTGAATTTCAAGAAAGATATGGTATGCAGTGCACCTCTTAATTGTTGGTTTTTATATATTATGCAT
>CATIWR010186888.1:0-28571 GCA_949677035.1 Omphalea diandra
TATATATATATATATATATATATATCCATTTGTCAAACAACTTTAGATATTAATCCTATAAGCACATTTTTAATCATTGGATTGACCTCAAATTTTAATCTATAATACTAGACAGTAGACTGTAAAATGTATAATAAGATCAATGATAGAAGATTTTTATAACTTCTTATATAAAATTTTCAACCTAATATTCAAAATCTATTTCCACAAAATTGTCACAATCATTCAATCTACCTCATCTAGACCTTCCATTTTGCTATAGGAACACCTTAAGGTCATTTAATCTAAAAAGTACATATAATATATTAGGTCTATAATTATTCATTATAATTAAATCAATACTCTAACTAAATTTTTTGATTTAATTTAAGCAAAACTCTAAATTGAAATCCTAAGATTCACTTTCAATTTAATTCATCAAATTCATTTTGTTTGAATCCATTCACTTCAACTTAAATATATTCTGGATTTTCGATAATTGACTAAAAAAAAATATAATAGATCTACTCACCTTCAAGAGACACTTTATAATCCTCAAAACCTTTAGAATATTTGTTAAAGACCTTCACAAAATCCTAAATCTCTTATTTTTTCAAAAAAAAATAAAAATAAAAAATCAGCCTCCACTTTTGTTTTACGGGCTCCAACGATGTGGTAGCCACCATTTTGCCTATATGCATACTTAATGTTGACCTATCAATTTCCTATCAATTTAGTTGACCTATAAATTTCCTAAACTAGCACTTTAATACATTATTAAACTAATCCCTTTAAATTTTAATCTTGCTAATTTCATCCAATTATATAATGTTGACACTTATATATCAATATTTTAATTTAACTATTTAAAACTTAAATCAATAATTTAAAACACTAATAATTTATTTCTATTTATGGATATATATTAATTCATATTTAAAATATTTATAATTAGATCTAGATATTATTTCATATGACTAAATCATAAATTTACTTGAATATAATTTGAATAGAATTATGAAAATACACTTATTATGTAAATTAATAATTAATTTATATAAATCAAGGATGTTACACCCTTCTTTTGTTTCCTATTCCTTATGACTGGTCTGTTGTCTTCTTCATATTCGATGCCTTACCTTATTGTTAAGTTCCCTTGATGACTAGTAGTTCTCTCTCACTTTTTTTAATATCTTTTTTTTTCTTTTTTCTTACTCTTTTTTCTTTTATCTTAACTATTGTCTAAATTGCCCTTTGGATTTTCATTTTAGTAGGATTATTTATATTTCCTCTCATCTCACACGAAAATACCCTTTCAATTGATCCAAATTTACTAGCTCAAAGAACTCATTCCTGTCTAAGTTCGGCAACTTCACTCTTTCACTTGAGTATATCTACTTAACCACATAGAGACCTTCCTAATTTGGCTTGAACTTTCCCTTAAGATCTAGAGCCTAAGGCTATATTACTTTCAATAACAAATCCTCCACTTTATTGATGCTCAATTTAATTGTTTTACTAAAGGTACACACCATTCTCCTCTAATATGGTTGTATATGGTATACAACCTTTAACATCTTTTCATCAAGAAATGCAAACTAATTGTACCTATTTCTTATCCACTAATACTCAGGAATCTTTTTCTCAATTATAACCTTATTCCCACCTCTACTAGTAATACTGATTTTAGCCCCATATACCAAAGAACAAGGCAACACTCCTATAGATGTCTTAATAGTTGTATGATATCCCCATAATGCAAAGGATAACTTTTTCGACCAATCTTTATAAGTTTTCACCATTTTAGCCAATATGTTCTAATGTTCTTATTAGTCACTTTTATAGCTCCATTTACTTATGGCATGCTGGATGAAGACCAATAGTAGACTACTCCATACTTCTTTGGAATTACCTTAACTTAACCTAGAAATGCACACCATTATCTGTTACAGTATGATGCGGTACAACATAGCGATATATGAGATTATTTTCTATAAATTTGGCCATTTGCTTTCTCCTTAGCATCCCAAAGGGCTTAGCTTTCACCAATTTTGAAAAGTAGTCAATCACCATCACATTGTACCTATCACTCTAATAGATGTTAGTTTCATTTCCCTAATGACATAAATATCCCATATAATAAATGGTTAAGGCAAAGTTCAGTTTTATAACTCTATTGGTGGCAAGTGTTTAAGGCTTCCATATGTCTAGCACTTATGGCAACTTTTCACAGTGTCAATGCAATCTCATTCCATGATAGTCTAATAATACCCCATCTTTAAGATTTTTCTAGCTAAAACTACCTCGTTCATATGTGGACCACACACTTTTACATATACCTCTTTCATGACCCTTCTAGCCTCTTATTTATCAAACACCTTAGATAGACCTCGTCTAGCATTTGCTTATACACCATACCCTTATAGATAATGAATTATGAAGCTAACCTTCTGATAGCATCTTGGTCCTTTCTTTCTGCCCGTTCAAGATATGTACCATTCTCTAAGTATCTCTATACATCATAATATCACTACCAGCCATCCACTAATATTTACATCACTCTTTTACTTACATAATATGGTTTCTTTGATTTAACTTTGAATAGGGGGCTTTATCAAAATTTTCTTTGGCATATCCCAAATAGAAACCAAAGTGGCTACCCAAAGTGGCTAAGGCATCCATCATCATATTCTCTTCTTATGGGACATGACGAAATGTAATCCTCTAGAAATTTTGAGTCAACACTTTCATGTACTCCAAGTATGGTTTCAATTGTTCCTCTTTCAATTTCCATTCCTCATTTACTTGGGAGACCACCAATAAGTAATCTTTAAACACTTTCACAATCATTTGAACCAATGACTCTAAACTGAATGCTAACGCCTTATATTTTGCTATATGGTTAGTTACTCCAAATTCAAGCTTCTTGGCCATTAGCAATAAGTCTCTTTTAGAAAAATGTGAATTGCTCTAACCTTTGCTCCTTTCTTATTTATGATCCTATCAAAATACATCATCCAACTATGAGGTTTTGTTGCCCCTAGACTCTTATTAAGAAATTGAAGGGATTCTCGAACTTCCTTTATAATTGGTTATTAAGCCTAGTCTTCCTTTTATAACCTTTTAATCACATACTTAATGTCACACTTAGTAAGGAATATCAAACATTTCGCTAACTTCCCAATTAGCAATGGTGCTTCATATAAGTACTTAATGGTGTCCAACTTGGATACCAATTTGATTGACTAAGACTAAAAGTAGTGTTATAGCTTCTTAGTGGCCCAAATCATTGCTAGACATGTCTTCTCGATCTGATTGTATTTTTTCCTTATAGGGGAGTAACTTTTTATTAAGATAATACACTACATGCTCATTTCCCTCACCATCTTCTTATGTTAGCATTTCCTCTATAGACCTGTCCTCTACTGTTAAACACAAAATCAATGGCTTCCTTAACTTTAGTGGTCTTAACACTGGTAGATTAGACAAGTACTCCTTTATCTTTTTGAAAGCTTGTTGATAATACTCATTCCATACCATTGGTTGGAGCTTTTCTCAAAAGCGTGAAAATAGACTTTATAAAAAGCCAATAATTTTTAGGGCTATGTTTGAACTGGTGGAATCTTACTTGTAATTTCTACCTTTGATCAACTAATAAAGGGTTGAGAGGATAAGGGTCATACATTGGTACAACCCCCAAATAATGATACACATTTTGGATCAATAGGGGATCCTTAAGGCCTTTCATAATATAAAAGCCTCTTTTAGGTCTTGATTGGTCAATAGTGGTCCATGATGGGACAATACATTGGTAGCATCCCTAATGTAAATGAAGTCACCACCCGACTTTAGTTAGGATAAGAATATGGGCAATGAGAAATTTTAAGACTACCTAAGTCATTAAAAGACTTAATCTATCTTCACCCTATCAGAGTTGAGTTCGACAATTAGGTACAACGTAGGGAAGAGGTTAGACATCCCACATCACCCAAATTTAGGAATCTAGCCTTTAGGTATTTTTGGCTCATAATTGCCATTTTAGCCTTATTATTGATTAATCTAATTATTGATCATAGGCATATTTCTAGTGCATCACATCAAGTATACCATCTTAAGGCATTACACATGCATATGAGGATGAAGGTATCCCATATCTCAAGAGAGTGATCATACATGATCCATAAATATAAAGATACAACTCAAAATCAAATGGATCTACATCTTAACCTATAAAAAGAAATCAAACATGTTAGTCATCATGTTATAATAAAAGAGATAAAGAAATTAAATCAACGTAAGTTTAAGGATACCATCAATCAACATATCGCCCATTCCCACAATCATCTTTAAGCTTAGGAAACCTAACATACATCTATGTCTAGGTATCATACTACCCATAATCCTAACATCAAATGAAAACACATAAGGATAATGATAATAGTAAATAAGGTACCAACACATAAAGTTAGTAAATAAGTCATAAGCACATATGTGAGAATGACATACAAATGCATCTTAAAGGATGAGGAAGGCCCTGAGCAAGTCATCAAATCATCATAATGGAATCCTAGGATTATTAAATCCTTATCAAAAGTTGCTCAAGAGAGTTAGAGTATCTATAAAGATACCACTAACTATAAAAAGGTTAGGATATCGATAAAGTCTAAGAAGGAAAATTTTCATAATGCTAATGATAAGTATAATTCATTTAACATGAAAAGGTGGCAAAAATGAGCGGTCATTTAGAATCAATATTTCTCCTTAAATTCAATTAAATGGTCATCTCAAAGGAAAAAATGAGTGAATAAGTAAGGTAGCTAGCCACTTCATCATGCTAATGATGGTTGAAACAAAATAAACTAATAACCAGTATAATCGACATAATGATGTAATGCACTCATAAGGTTATTAGGAATGGTAATCCCTCTATTAACCATATCAAAATGATATTAAAATAAAATACTCAATGTAAGAAAAAGAAAGAAATATAAAGAAACATGAGTTGGAAGTGTTAAAATAATGAAAACCAAGTTCCATCTTTATCCTAGCTTCATTTATTGAAGCAATATGGGTCAAGGGTCGTAAGATCTTCCCTTATTCTGCCATTAAAGCTTCTAAAATACCATAAGAAATCCTAATAATAAAAAAATGAATAAATAAGAGGTGAAAATTTTTGTTATTCTTAATCAAAGTAGGTTATATATACCAACTAATGGCCTGCATAACCTACTTTTTAGTGGTTTATAAAGACCATAAGTACGTATATTTAGATTGTTGTGACTAGTTTATTTTAAAAATGAAAAAAAAAAGAAGGGGAGGAAGAAAAAGTGCAATGGATGCCTTTGATACTCATACATAGTGCCTCTCAAAAGTTTCGGTTAGTTCCTTCCAATTTTCTTTAACAATATTTAGTTGGAACTCAAAAGGTTCTAGTATGGTATCCATTGGAACCCCATATGCCTTTATGACTAGCACACATGAATGAACATGGTTCTTCACATTTTGAATCCCTATGAATTTGGGAAGCTCTAACATATGAAAATTAGCTAACAACTTTTTAGATTGGTGGGCTAGCAATTCCTCAATGTCTTCCCCTTTCCAAACTTTAGCACCCAAAGTCTTATGTATTTTCTCTAACTATTTAGTAAAGTTATCAAACTGGGTGCTCTCCTTATCACTTTTGGAAGTTTGTACAAAATGATAGTTGTACTTCCCACTTCTTTAGCAAGCTTGCTTTCATGGTACTCCTTCATACCAAATAGATCATCATTAATCACCATTAGTTGGAAAGCTTCCATTATGCTTTCCTTTTGTCAGTCCTATTAGCAGAGGTCTCCTTCTTTTTCAAAATCTCGTTGACACGCTTGTTTACTTCCTCTGTAATCTTTTTTTTTTGTGTTACGATTGATATCAACCATCATCTATTCCAGGATCTCTAGTGTTAAGATCGACTTCATGATTGGGTCAGCTTTTTAGCTCAAACTCGGAGTCTTACTCTTTCTAGCTAGTCATTGCCCCTTATCTTCCATAAAGGTTTGGATGGAGTTATGATGGTTACAAGATAAAGGTTATCAATATGTTGCATGAATAGATAATCAATACATGTCATGGAAAAATCATTTTGCACAAGATCCTTCCAACCTTATCCCTTTCGCACACTAGGTCTAGTAGCTTTTTTCTAGGTGTTGTCTCATACCATTATGGGGCAAAGAATGCACAGGATTGCCTCAGACCAAAAAGAGTTAAAGCCTCGATAGAACATATACTTAAAGGCACTAAATGGAAGAATTCTTTACATCACTTGAAGAAATATGTATAAGTAAGGAACAAAATCCCTTTGAGGAGAGAGGGATGTACATAAAAATTATTTACACAGCAGGGGAAGGGGAAATACATAAGTATTTACAGTGGGGGATAATTACATAAAAAGGGGGCGACGTAATATTTATACCTACATTGGGGATACTTAACCATAATCTTTGAGGGTTTTTGCTCTTCTTTGAAGAAGAAATGCAAATGAAAGAGGTGACCTATTTCGAGATACTATTAACTCCAACATGCACCTAATAGTTAAGAGGATTGTTATAGTTGATGACTCTTATAAGCTTGAGGGGCAGTTGTCATGATCCCCCATTTGATATTCTCGAAGGTACTAGACTCATAAGTGATGAATCCTATTCATAATTTCCTAAACCCAAATGGACCTTAAGTCTCAAGTTTAGAGAACTATTAGTATATCTAATGGCACCTAGTGCATGTGGTAAAGTGTGGAGGCTACATGAATGCAATGGATTAACTTATCAACCAGTTTAAAGTATTAAAAATGAATCAAGATTAAATGAAAAGTCAATTTTGGGTACTTAGTGGAGTTACCACTATGAGCACCTCGATTTTTGCAACTACACTTGAACGAGTGGAATCTTGCTTGTTACTCCATCCTTTTATCAATTAACAGAGGATCGAGCGGACGATGGTATTTGCAATGGTAATGACCCTAAGGTGTGGTGCGTGCTTAGATCATCAGGGGATCTTTTGCAAAATTTCAAAGCCCTTAATCCCAAATGGTGGTCATCGAGGGTCCAAAAATATAACAATACATTGGTACCATCCCTATGGAGTGTGGAGTCATCACCCGATTTTGGTCGAGATAAGAATCCATGAAAGGTGAAATCTAAACCTAACCTAAGTCAATTAAAATCTCATTTTGTCTTCACCCCATTAGAGATTAGGTTCAAATCATCAATTTAAATGGGTAGGGGGTCATGCATCATGGCTAAGAAGGATAAACATGCATTGTCATCCATTCATCCATATTCAAACATCAAAAAGAGAGTGGGGGTCATGCATTCATGGAGAAAAGGATAAGCATGCATTGTCATCCATTCATCCATATTCAAACATCAAAAAAGGAGTGGGGTTCATGCATTCATGGAAAAAAGGATAAGCATGCATTGTCATCCATTCATCCATATTCAAACATCAAAAAGGGAGTGGAGGTAATGCATTCATGGCAAAAGGGGATATATGTATTCATCCATCATTCAAGACCACATAGTTTGACCATTGAGACTAACTTATGGTCTTTCTTAAACATAACACCTACACCTAAAATAAAAACAAGCTAGTAAATGGAACAAGTATAGAACAAACCAAATAAACTCAAAGTACAAGGAATGAATATAGCACATATTACCATCTCTCCCATGCAAAAGGTACCTAGATATGCGTCTAAGTTTATAATATCACATCCCCACATAACTATCTAGCAAGCACACAACATTAGAGCACATGAACCATAAACATCAAAAGAAGTAAAACATGTAGTATAAGGTATTTGGAGAAGGTTTAATGGCCTAAGGCCAAAATTCATCACAAGAAGGGTCATAAGATTGATAAATCCTCACCCTTATATAGCTTTAAAAGAGCATGGCATCTATATGTACCACTAACCATGTAGGGTTGGCATACAACACAAGAATGAGGCAGATTAAATGCCAAAACACCATTCACATATTCTAAACTCAAACATAATTATAAAAGGGACTCTCAAGGTTATTGAAACCTTAAGTTCCTTACCTAGTCACTATCCTAAATGACCAAAATAGAACTTTCACAACACACTAAATCACAAATAAAGGGACTTGAAGGGTTACATGAAAGGAAGTTGTAAAACCACTTCAAAACCACACCAAGGTCCCATTTTAAAATGAATAGGGATCCTAGGATGTTACTTCTCATCCTATTATATTATTAGAACATTAGAATACCTTAAGAAGGGTTTTGTAAAAAAGAAAATCCAAATGGATAAGAGAATTGAACCTTGTAAAAAACTACTTATCAGTTAAGTTGAGCTGTACAACTTAGATAAGGGGTTATACAACCTACGATCAAGGTTGTACACCTTTTATAACATTTTAAAAATAGGAAAGAAAAAAAAGAAGAAAAAAAATAGGAGAGTACGAGGGGGCTCCCTGGATACCTTTGTGTGTTTATAGATAATGGATGGGTGCATAGGTCAAAAAATGGTCCTAATTACACTATAGACATGTCCAATCATAAAGAGGGAGATGAATCTCCTAGAATTAGGGTTTTCATATGGGCTACACATCTATTTGTCAGGGCTATACAACCCGAGGGTTTAAGGGGGACCCGTTCTAAAAAATTCTCAAGTACAGCCTCAGGCTTTGTTGTACAACTTTGATTTATAGGTTGTACAACCCATCAACCATTTAGGCTTAATCTTGGGTTTGGTTTTCGGTATTTCTAAAGTATCCTAAGGCCTTTCATTTTTTTCTTTGACAAGTCCCTTCAAATTTTAGGGAACACAATCAGTGATTTTCATCATCGAATTTTGCATATAGATGTCTAAAATTTAATGCTTATAACCATCTAAAGATAATTTAATGGTTCTTGTGTTGACTTTGTTGTCCTTTGGTTTCCTAGAAAGTGGGCTAAATAGGGCGATGACAATTATGCAAATTTAAACTAAAAGTGGAAATAGATCAACACACAAGATTTATAGGGGTTTGGCATAAATTGCCAATGTCTTCTCCTTCAGTATTTCCATTGAAGCCTTCACTATTTAATATGATAAGGTGTTATCAACTATCTTTACACAAGTATGTTTTGGGCACTTACTAAACCTTTATAAGTGGTAGATTTCACAAGCACTACTTAACCTTAACCCAAAGTAGTTTCCAAGTACTATCTTAAACCTTACACAAGATATGCATTTAAATGGTTGTTTAACTCTAAGTTGCAAATCTAAATTTACCACACTTCTAAGAGAAGGAAAATCACTCTCACTCAAGCAAGAATAGATGCTCAAAATAAATTCACTAGATATGCTTGATGTGAGTGATTAAGTAACAAGGGTACTTGAGAGGTTTGTTCTTCAAATTATATTTTAAAGATAGCACTTTTAGTTCACTCTCAAGTTTGATCAAATGAGAGTCTTTTGGATGCTAAATCACTTTTTATTCATAATATAACAACCTTTTTAATCGAGAAAAGCTTTCATAATAGATCACTCACTTGATGAAATAGTTCTATATCTTTTTCTATTAAGAATGGATCCTTTTATAGCTTGAAGAAAGAACTAGCCATTAGAGAAGAGTTATCACTTTACATTCAGCTATAAGCAAATAATGTTGATTGAAAGGTCTCCACACCGATTATCAAGGCAGTAATCATGATTGACTTTACGCAAAAGACTAGTTGTCAAATCAATTTTTGACTTCAATGGCCATTGGCATCAATGAAACACCCATTGAAACTAGTTGTTAGAAAATGTTTGGCTTAAGGCTCCCCCTTTAACTTTTTCAATTGTCTATTTCACTTTTTCTTTAATGACCGTTGGACATAAACAATGGTCATTGCTTCTGATCTCAATGCCTATTGGAGTAAGAAAAATGTTCATTGTTGATTTTGCAGAAAGCATGAACTTAGTGCTCTATTTTTTAAAAACTACATAAATGCTTCAGCAGCTGTTAGAAAAATTTGTAATGCTTGTTGAAAGTTGAGTGTGCCTCACTGAAAGGTCTCAAATTTTTAGCTCAAACTAGAGTATTTCTTTAATGCCTATTGTGAAGGACTAATGCCAGTTTCGAGTTTTAAAGAGTTTTTCTCAAACTAAGGCATTTTATCCAACACCTATTATGAGGGCAAGATCAACACTTATTACGAAAACACAATGCCTGTTGCAAGGTTTAATGTGCATAGCTATGTCAAAGTAGTTCTCGATTATTGGGAATATGGGTAATGCCTATTGAGAGGTCTAGAGACCTTTACTCAAGTTAAAGGGTTTCTCCAACATTTGTTATGATATTTCAATGCTTGCTGCTAGGTTTACAATGTCTATTGGAAGTTGGCATCACCTGTTACAAGATCTAACACAAATATCTTGGACAAAGGTTAGCTCTTTGATTTGTTTGTAAACATCAAAACAAGACTTGAAACCTTGAGGTTCAACAGACTTAAGTTTGTATGCTTAGTTTGGGCTTATTTTAGGCTTGATCTAAGGTTACCCTAACCCTTATTGCTTCCTTTTGCAATCTTTCCCTTACTCTTTTGGGAATTAATTCTATTAGTTCTCATCATTGGACTTGCATCCTAAGGCCTAAAACTCAATGATCACATGTTCGCATATTAGAGTGAGTCTAATGATAAACTTGCTGATATACTATATGCATCCCTAGAACCCCCAAACTCCTATTTCATCTTAGGTGTTCACATGTCTTAGATGGCTTTAACTTTATTTAGGTCTATCTCTATCCCCTTTTCACTCACCACAAGGCCTAACAACTTCCTCAAAGAGACTAAAAACACATACTTCTTTAGAGTTTAGGTTAAGATATACTAATCCATCCTTTATAAAAACTTCTCTAATGCTTCGAAGTGTCCTTCGCGTGTCTTTAACTTAACAATCATATCATCAGCATAGACTTTCACTTCCTTATGTATCAAATCTTGAAACCATGCAGTCTCCATTTACTAGTATGTCACTTTAGCATTTTTCAACCTAAATGGAATCACATGATAGAAATAAGTTCTCTCATTCTGTAATAAAAGTTATCTTTCACTTTATTTATGGTAGCCATGAGAATTTGATTGTACCCTTGAAAAACCATCCATGAATGAGTACATGACATAAGTACTAATACTACTAACCAACACAACAATATAAGGCAATGAAAAGTCATCTTTGGGGCTAGCATTACGTAGTTCCTTATAATCAATGTATATCCTTATAATCAATGCATATTCCTTATAATCAATGCATATTCTTAGCCTTCACTCTTTTTTAGGTATCAAAATTATATTAGCCAACCATTGTAGATAGTCTACCACTGCTAGGATTTTGGTGCTTAACTGTTTGGCTACTTTCTCCTTTACTAACTATGCCTATTCTAGCCGCATTCGCCTAAGTTGTTATTTTATCAATCTCATGTGTTAGTAGATGGTAATTCTATGCTCGACAATCCATCAATCAGCCCTTGGCATATCCTCAAAAGTCCATGCAAGGACTCGGTGACACTTTCTCAATAAGTACTTGAACATTCTCCTTTCTTTGGCTCTGATGTCACTTATGATTAGCAAAATTTTGGGATTTTCTAATGTGTTAAGATTAAAAATAGTGGTGGGCATAAAATTAATGTTAAATATGCTTAAGAAATGATACATTTCATACATAATACCATCAATAAAAACATCACATAAGTAAAGTCATCCTTTATTGCTTAGAATTTGGAAATGAAAACTTGGTCATCCTCAAACAAGCTCAAGACAAAGACTTTTGTAGTATTATTAGCAAGGGATCATTCTAAGGGCATGTTAAAGGTCTCTCCTATGTAGGGCTACTCTTTATCTTTATCTTTTTCTCTTATTGAAGCAGTCTCTTCTTTCTCTTTAAGTTGATCAAGAAGAGGTTTCAGGCTATCATCAGGCTGCTACTCAATATCCCCCTTGGCAGATTATTCAATATTGGTCATCACTTTAATAATCATTTCAAACTCTTTCTTTATTACATCTTTGTCTAACTCAATTTTCAAAAAGCTTTCCCACAAAGCCATTCCCTCCAACTCATCCTCCTTTTTTTTTGCCTCTACTTCTCCTAATGGCAACCTTTCATCTCTTACAACCTTAAAAGAATTTTGAATAATTCCTTCAATGTCAGCTAGGCTAGTTCCTAAGTAACTTCCTTTTGTTATGCTCCTTGGCTTATTTTCTCCTTACTTTTAATGGTCATGTGGCTCTTATGCAAATAATTTGTTCATATCTTCTTCCAAAGTTTCCTTCTTCTTCTCCCAAGGTCAATCATCGCATTAACCTTGCATAGTCTAAAAAGAGTCTCTTCATCATCGTCGTCATCATCTTTTTCTTCTTCTTCCTCTTTCCTTTAAGGAATAAAGACTCTTCTTCTTCTTTCTTCTGACATTCTTAGCTTTCCTCATTGAGGGCCTTAAAGTATCATTCTATTCTGACCGTTTTTTATTAATTTGCACCTGTTTAGAGAAGATCTCTTCCAATACATCAAAAGAGTTCTATTTAACTGAATCTCTTCCTATTCTTTTTCTTTTTCTTCTTCTTTTTCTTCTTCTTTTATTGCTTTTTCTCACTCAAAGTACTCAGATGGAGGGCCTCAAGGATCTCTAACCTTAAGCTTATTAAGCTCTTTTGATAACTTAATCTTCTGTTAGTTGAGTGAATGGGAATACTTAAAAATTTAAAAATGTTCGTGACATTCTTGCCAAACCCTTGTCTTGAGAGAAAATTTATTTTCTACGTAATATTTTCCACTTTTGGGTCCATTCATTTGTCTGCAGTTTTAGCAACTTGAAATCCCCTTAGGTGTAATACTACAATGCTCAATGTGGATATCACTTTTCCTATTTTAGTGCAAATAGTGATCACTTCTCCTTTATGGAATCTTTACTTTTTAATGTAAGGTAGAGGGCACTCCTCTTAAAGGATGGATCTAAGGTCTTCCTAATAATAATAAAAAGGTTAGCAAAATGTCCAAAATCATATTCTCCATTGTGGTCTTTACAACTCCAATCTTCACCAAGGCCTTGAAGATCTTCATAACTGGCCTTTTGCTATCAATGGTGGCTCAAATAATGCTCTATGAGGTCTCTAAATTTGTCATAGCCATCTAAACTTTGGTAACAACCTTAGCATGAAATATGTTAATTCTTGATCCATCATCCATTATATGACACATGGTGTGCACTTTCCTTTTTACTTCAATATTGATGAATAACTCCATGTTGTGATCTTTTCCCTCAAATCCTAATCAATAAAGACTACCTTCCCCTTATCTAGATTTATCACTAAAGTTATTGCCTCTATAAAGGATGTCTCTCTGGAAATAAAAAGGTGAGACAAAGCTTTAATCATGGCTCTTCAATGCTTTTTAGAGGTAATTAACAACTCCTACACACTGATTTAGGTAAGCATCTTCTTTAATTCCTCAAGACAATACTTTCAACTTTTTTTCTCCTTTACTAGAGCCTATTTTATTTCTCTCTCCATTTGAGGCTCCTTATTTGCCTCATTGTCTAGATAATACTGATAGCTTCAAGTGACATGGTTGACCTATGCCTCCACCTTCTCCTCACCACAATCCTTCTAAACATTAATCTTCTTCTTAAGCTCTTCTTCCTCCACATCTAAACCTTTTGAGGGGTTAATAGCATAAACAATAACAGTAGCATTTAATGGTGATACTTCCTCAAAGGTCATCATTGCAACCTTTTTAATAATCCTTAATGCCACCATAAAAGATCATTGGGTAGAAAGTGGGACATTACGATAGTTAGAGATGGGTTTCCTTGATGCTCAATTACCCTAAAGTGGGTAGAATAATGGTATTTGAATCAATGAGATCTTTCATATCAAGTCTTAATCTATAGCATTCATCAATATAATGACAAGCCCCTTGGTGGAAAGCATAATAGACATTGGTATCATATCCTCTTGATAATAAATTTGATGGCAACCTAGGCGATAATGTCCTTAATAATCTTTTCCTCTAAAGCTGCTCAAATACCTTTAACCAAATCATGCCCAAATCTATGAATTGTCTTCTCAAGTGTACAACATTCACATCAGTTGTCTTGTTCTCCTCATGCTACAAAAATAGTATGAATTAGCAATAGAAAAAATTTGTCACTAATAACCCCAATTTCGTTGCTAAATATATATAGCAATGAATTACTGATGAATGGAGTTCGTCATGAAACTGGTGGTCACTCCACAATATTGCAATGATTTTAGTGGGTCCATCATTAAAAATAGTGATGGATTTTCATCGCAAACGTGGCATCCTAATTCCCTTGATTTAGCCATGGATCATACATTAGTGACCAATATGTTATGTCACTAATATCATTGCTATATTGATGATGGTTAAGCGATGAAAGTATCCATCGTTAGCTTCATTTAGTGGCAGATAGTTTTCTATTGATATTTTTGCAATTCTAGCGACAAACAATAAAGTTTGTTGCTAATTTTTTTAATTTATACATTTAATGAATATATATTAATAATTGCATATTTGTTTCAATATTTTTATATCAAGATATATGTATTTAATGAATATATATTAATAATTGTATATTTATTTAAATATTTCATATTATCATAAGGATGAAATCTCAAAAATAATACTATTATTAATAAATAAATATCACAACATATATCAGCAAGTATAAATAAAAAAATATCACATAGTATAATGTATAAAGTACATAAACAGGTCATAAAGTACATAAGTACAAAAAAAAATCAGGCTAGTCCATTAGTAGGATCATTCAAATGCTTATCAGAGGAGGGTGACAGATCAAAGGGGGGACAAGCAACTCAAACCTGAGTGTCATAGGTTAGCTCCACAATGAGGTGAGACATCTCATCCATTTATTGCCTCTATTCCTCAAACTAATGCTTAAAACACAGCCTTTGCTCATCCATCCTCGTCTGAAATCATGTTGAACCCCCTGAACAATCAAAGCTTGCAAGTTTACATCAGATGTCGGACAAAAAGTAGCAGTGGACGCAGATGACGTAGGTTGACTAAAGAATAAAGGTGAAAGTTGGCCTATACCATAGATGTGTCTCTTCTTCTGTCCGCCTGCAGCCTGCAAGAATATCCCCTTCTCATTGGGCTAACGTGGCTTTAAGAAGCCCTCCTTAGACTGAGTAACACTCTCACATGAAAGTAGTAGATATCTTGTAATTTGGTAAGAAGTTAAATATAATTTAATAAAAAATAATTAAATAAATAAAATTAATTATTAATAAAAGTGAAATATTAAATGACTCATCTTAATAAAACTTACATCTACACTCGTAGACCGTTGATCAATGTATTTCTGGTTCTTCTGACTAACTTATGCATACTCAAACACCTCAAAACATGTAGCATCGCAACCTAATTTTCACTCTAAAAATAAATATATTTTATAAAATAGATAAATATATAATAAACATATGTAACATATTAATTAAGAAATATGTAAAACATACTCATCAAACATTTACAATGCTCGACCATATATATGGAACCCTCAGTATGGCAGGAAGGACCAGAACTAGGATTGCCTATCTCACTAAGGCAGTTGTGAGACACCTGCACGTTACGCTCTCTGAACTCTGGTATGGACCATGTTGCCTACCAGTTATCCCATACAGTCTTTGGGATGCTCTCAAGTTGTCTGCCACTCCATCTCCACCCAGACAAATTATCGATGTAGCTTGTAGCAGTTTGATGCTCCCACTTCCTCCTAATTTGGGCATCAAGTGACGAATCCTAAGTAAAAAACTTCTACAAACACAATAAGTAAAATTGATTAGAACAATGCTTTTAGATAAATAAAATCATTGATAAAATGAGATAAAATTATTATTCATTTATACCTTAAACTCCTCCAAATAAAACTCTCACACCGCTTGTGAAACATGCTTCCATGCATGTCTCAAATGCTCCAAGCAAAGTAAAAAAAATCTTAGAGATTCGAGCAGAATCGGCATTACCTGGAATGAAAATGTTGTTTATGCAACAAAGAATAGTTTAGCAAGTGATAACAACTAAAAAATATGAAAAAATATCATACATTATACGAATTGTATATTAAGTCATAGATTGCAATTTGAGGGACTTTGAAATCCAAAATCATTAAAAAGGAAATAAAAATTAATTGAAAAAAATAAATTACGTACCACCATTGACAAGATGGAGCTGCACTCAACCAATACTAGATTGTGGGACTGATGCCACTTATGATGGCGTAGTCAGTGTCTCATCCACATCGGATGGTGTAAGTGGTACTAATAAGGATGATGGTGGAAGTGAGGATGGCGATGATGATGTAGTAAGGTGCAACGATGGATGTAAGGATGGCGGTGATATTATCTCATGTGCTAATGGTTGAATCTATGGAACAGATGTTGAATGTTATGAACCTTGACCCATTGTCCTCGTCCAGAAATATATGAACCAGATCTACTGCTCCTTAGGTGACTTATAGTATCATCGCTCCTCCCCCTCATGATGTATACATATAATAATAACTAAATGAAAATAGACAACTATAGATACGAAATGGATCATTTTATTAACGCATGCATAACAAAAAAAAAACATTGATTACCATAAACATAGTAATAAAGAAAAATAAAAATCATATATATATACAAGGTACATCTACCTCATCATTATTTGATTCTAACTATATATTTGTATCATCTTCTAATTCAACATTGTCATCTTCAATTTCAATAAACTCACGATTTGGATCATTCAAGGATCTAGATTTTGATTCTCCACAATTGTAATTGTATGAGCATATATATCATTCTCTTGGATGGCCAATACTACATGAGAATATGAAGTTGTTGCAAATATTTCTAGAATTTGGACTTGTCCTCGAGCTTTAATTTTATAAACAGCCAACCAATCACTCAAATCACATCTTAAGCTAGGGTAAATGCAATAATAAACCTGATACGCTTACATTTCTAGAACAAATGGCTCACACTTATTAAAACTTTGTTTATGATTCACCTCAACAAGTTTATATTTCGAATGAACTTTTAGTGCCCAAGTTGGGTGTCGAATCAAACTACTCACACTTGAGATAGTTCTCTTAATGGGAAATATTGAATACTCTTACTCCATAACTTCAATTAACTGATCATAATAGTAACCTTCATCTTACACTGTAATTAGTGGCTTTTATACAAACACCACTATTCATGGTAGCTATATGAGAACCATGTCTTTCACTATGTAATTTAAATCCATTTGCATAATAGCCTGGATAAGACGTTACCATTCACAATAGACATCTTGTTAGATCCCTTTTGAATTTGTTTGAGATGTTATATGATGAATCATGCGTCTAAAATAGATACCCATCAATTTATCAACAAACAAATTTAATTTCAATGTACATACACATGCATATAAACATAAATAATGGAATCTTGATACTCATGTATTTGTCAAACCAAGATGTAAATTAATTTTCAAGTTTTGCATAAACTTAATAACTAGCAATGTGTGGTTGATGTTACTTTAACTCGTCAACATAAATTCTACAAAGGAAAAAAACAAATATACATGAACTTAACAAATTAAAATATGAAAATAAATAAACTTATCTGCTACTTAATAAATGGTTCCATTTCCATGTAATTTAATAAAATGTAGCATTGAGCAGTCTTATATTCTTGATTCAACATGAATCTCATTTTTTTTTCCTTTCTAAAGCATGATTGGGATGTGTAAATATCAAAAGATTTCCTTCATGCTCTTCTGTCATATCTCAAGAATGATCATCGTTGTGAGGCACTTTTCGATGCCTCATGCTTACATGATCCTCAAAGTAATGCAAACAAAACAATGACACTTCTTCCATTAAATATGCATTGCATATTTAATTTCAACTCTGGCTTTATTTATCATGTTGTTTTTTAGCCTTTGAAGGTACCTATAATATTGATACATATAAGACAGTGTATGTACACAAATCAAAATAAAATGTGAAACCTACTCATATCAACTATTAATTTCCTCTCAAAAGGATACATCCATTGATACTAGATTGGGTTGGCTATCCTTGCTTCATAAGCTAGGCAAACGAGAGATGTTCCATCGAGTTGGAGAAGCTTGAAGGAAAGATAGACTCCAACTTATAAAGAATGATAAGTATTTATTCCTCAAGCCATTGCAAGTCCTCAATGCTTATGACAGTAGTAGTTAGGTCTTCAAAAAAAGGTTCAATTATATTAAGGCCTTTTGTACATTGCCTAACAATAGTTCACATAATGCAATTAGCATCAATCACTGCATGAATATATGACAATCATGGCTTTTCATCTCGAACAACTTCAGTTTTTTCATGTCAAGGCATCTAGCCATATTTGACACATACCCATAAGGAAATCTAAGATTCTTTATCCATCGACATAAGACTTTTTTTGCCCATTTGTCTAATGTGTAACAAGCTTTATTTTCCTGTAACTACACTTTGTTCTAACTCAAGGCAATGACAGTATTGACTCAACTCCTATTGACATTTATTTATATCCTTCATCTTTCCTTTCACACTCATGATAGTATTAAACACGATATTGAAAACATTTTTCTCAATGTGTATTACATCCAAATTATTCAAAATAGGGAAAATCCTAAAAAATGTTTCTTTTCCTCCATCCACAAGTCTACATAATCTCATTGACATATAGTTCAATGACTTTCTTAAAACCTAATTGATTTATCTTGTTTAATATCTCAACTCTAGTTCTAACAAGTGATGGACCTTTGGTCACTGTTCTATTTTTAATGAATGATGTTTTGTTCCTTTGGTATGGATGATCTTTCAGTAAAAACTTTCTATGGTTCTCAAACCATGACTACTTTCTACTCTTTGGCATATTAAAACCATCAAAATTCTCCATGCAATATGGATAAGCTAACCTTCCAATGACACTCCACCTTGACAACATCGCATATGCAAGAAAATCACTTATTGTCCACATCAGAGTAGCCCACATTTAAAAATTTTATTTTTTTGAAATATCATATGTCTACACATTCTCATGCCATAGCTATTTGAGTTTTGTAATAAATGGTTGTAAAAACATATCCAATTTATCCTTAAAATTTCTTGGCCTAGGTATTAACACAGATAAAAACATATAGGCTTCATACATAACTATAGTGGTAAATTACACGATGTGACAATTATGGCCAATGAAGAATATTGTTATCCCAATTGGCTGAATGGTTGAAACCCATCTATGCAAAGACCCAATTAAACATTTTGAGTTTTCACTATAAAGTTTGGATGTTAATTAAAATGCTTCCAAGTGGGAGAATCTGAAGCCCCCTTTTTAACATCATATTTAGCATGCCAAAACATTTTTGTAGTTGTTACTTTGGATGCATATAATCTTTGCAATTGAGGGGTTAGAGGAAAATAATACATCTTCTTATAAGGAATAAAAGTTTTGAGCCATTTACCACCTTCGCTACGAGGCCTCTTGTACTAAGTATGACCACAAAACTTATAACTAGTCAATTCATTGTCTTCACGCCAATAAATCATGCAACCATTGTTAGAGCAATGAATCTTTTCAATCAATAGTCTCATACCTTACACTAATTTCTTAGTGTTGTAGAAGTTATTAGGTATCAAACCATTCTCCAACGTAATCTCTTTCATTATTCTAGCCATGTCATCGAAATTTCAATCTGACATATGGTTTTTTGATTTCATGTGCATTAATTGGAAAATAAGCGATAACTGTAAATGTCTTGTACAACCTAGATATAAGTCTACATTTGCATTCATAAACATGTCGTAAAACTTTTAAGCCTCAAGATTTGGTGATTCCTCTATCTCATTGGGATCAAAATGAGGACCGATTGCATCTAATACCATTGTTTGATATGGATTTGATGATTTTGCCCTTTCTCTTACATAAACTTGATCATGGATTGCATTTGCACTATCTCCTTTAATGGTTTCACCATGTAAAGTCCACACATAATAATCAGGAACAAAACCATTTATGTACAAATGGAGTTTCATGGTATTTACTTCTAAAAATATGTGATTCCAACACTTGTGATGGTTACAAGGACATCTAATCTTATTCCCATCATTTAGTTCTAGGTGATTGCATGCAAATTCAATAAAATTGTTCATCCCACTCATAAACTCTATATTCAGTAAACCATCCTTAAGCCTTTTATGCATCCCTTCTCGATCAAGTCTCATTTTTTCCTTCCTATGAGCACTACATAAAAAAAATACATATAAATGAAATTTGGTTTCAACTGTATTATGACTCCTTATAACTCCATTCATATATTAAGAGGTAAGAACCTACTCATTCAAAAATGTGACATCTAATGACCACGAATAAATGCAATATATTCATTAATATGCAGAAATTTTGGTAATATCTCCATGTAGTTCTCCAAATGCATGATATGAAATAAGTACTTACTCATATGACTTACACCATTTTTGTGTCATCGCATGAATCAATACTTATTTTATTATGCATCTAGAGAACAACAGGTGATATGAACAAGGTTGATTTTTGGATCATAATTCGTATGTAGCATGAGTCCTAAGCCTTTAATTCAAAGATCAAATAAGATAAACTCTTAAATCTCAATTAGACCTCTAAAAAACTTCTTTCTAACAACCTAAACTATAAAGATTCAAGAGGTGTTAATGTCAATCTTAAATTAACTAAATAATTTAAGACCTAGATTAAATGAGTTTGTGAAATTATTAAGAACTCACTTAACAATCTCACCAAGTCCTATTAAGAACT
This sequence comes from Omphalea diandra, assembly GCA_949677035.1. Lineage (NCBI taxonomy): Eukaryota > Viridiplantae > Streptophyta > Magnoliopsida > Malpighiales > Euphorbiaceae > Omphalea > Omphalea diandra. Next base: position 20,833 of record CATIWR010186888.1, read on the forward strand.
CAAAAAGAGAATTAACTTTCACAAGCAATTTTGGTAAAAGAAATATTCTTCATTCATTCATTGATTCCTTTGGCTGAACAAGAAGGCCTATTTATAGCCTTTACAAAATTTCTAGAAAACCCTAAGAATTAATTCCTAATTAGTCTTTGAAATCTACCTAATCTGTTTAGGAAAAAAGCATACTCCTAAGTTAAATAGGAAAACTGAAAGATACATCAGATATTTTCCTAACTATAAAAGAAGTTTCTTGGATAAGTAAATAACAAATGATTCCTAATTAGAAAAGAAGAAGAAAAGGAAGATAATGATATGTTGAGATCTTGTCAATCTTTGAAAGATATTTGGACTTGACTTTTTTTACTTTTCTTCCTTATATGTCGCCCCCCCCCCCCCCCCTTTAATTCCTCTTTAGCACTTGCATTCTTCCACCAAAAGATGCTTAGAATATTCTTGAAAGTTTCTTGAAATATTTTATAACCTTTTTTAGACATTTTAGAATCTTCTAGAACATTTTTGTGCAAATTTTCCCCATTTATAGAGTTGGACTTCTTGATATCATTTTGAGCCTCCATACATGAAGGGAAGCACATAAATGAACATTTTTCCCTCGTAAAGAAGATTGTCCAAATAAGGCAAATCTAAGGCAAGTTCAAATATGACAGTTCCAAATATGGCAACTCCAAATATGTCAAGTCCAAATAAGGCAAGTTCAAATATGGCAATTCCAAATATGATAGGTTTGAAGCTCTTATGATGCCTTTCTCCTTTTAAAGTATATCTCCTTGTTAGTCCCTTTCATTCTTTATAACCTTAACTTGGTTCATATTAGTAGGGGATACTACTGACTTTCTACATATTAATGAAAACACTTGCATATGTTGGTTTAGATATAGCATTGCATTTCTAAATTGTCCGACTTGGACAATTCAATGTTGTCTCACCATATCTAGTGAGATTAACACTAAACAAGATTCCAAAACCAAATATTCATTATATGACAACAACAAGGCATCGATACTTAAAACCAAAATAGGTATGGCAGAAACACATACATTATGCATCAACATAAGCTAAGCAAAACGATTGAATCAAAGCTTAAAAAATTAATACTTATCATAAAATACAAATTATTAAGTGGTATAATTTATAAGGAGACAAATAAAAATTACTTTATTAGAATAAAGTTTGTAACTGCAAGTTCTTAAAAATTAGAATCTTTAAAATTTTTACCTTAAGAGTATTATTAATTTATCTTATTCCTAATAAGTGTTATTCAATTCTCATTCTTTAAGGTAATTGTAGTTTATTCTTTCGAAATGTTATTATGTCTTTTATGATCATCCTCATTCCATACTTAGGATTATCAAACTTTGTCTCTTTATAGTTATCTTATTCTAAAAATAGGTTATTCAATTAATTGTCTTTCATATTTATCTTTTCTTTATGTTCATTTTGTGTCTGTTATGATCATCTTTGTTAGAATTATCAAACTTTGTATGGTTTTAGTTTATCTTATTCATAAAAGAGTTTTTCATTTAACTATCTTTTGGATAATTTTGTTTTTTATTTCTTTATATTCTTTATATCTTTTATGATCATCTTATTAATTTTTTTTTTATTATAGTACTGATATTGTGTCTTTTTCATTATGTTAATCATAAAAAGGGTCATTATATTCTTCATTTCTATGGTTCTTCCATTGTTTATTTATTTATATACTTTGTGTCTTTTATGTTCATAGTATTCCTTTCTTTTACTTTTATGATTTGCAACAAGAAATGTTATCCATTTTATGTCTTGTACAATATCTTATCACTAAAAAGAAATCAACATGTATTTTGAACCAACATAAACAATAAGCATAAACGAAATATATACACACTTCAACAGTTCCTCAATAAAATCCTTCACCCCCAGTTCTTTTCAAGTCAGCAAATACCTAGCAAATCACACATCCAACATCAATCATTAAGTATAAAAATAAAATTACCTAATAATCCACTAGCATTTAGATAAAAGTTTTATAAAACACAAAGGCATTATACAACCAAATCAAAAGTAGAATTAATAGGTAAACAATAATAAGATTTATTACAAGTCATTCACAATCAGCAAAAATAAAACTATGAAATTCACACTTCTACAGTTTCTCAGTAAATCTTTCACCTCGAGTTCTCCTCAGGTCACTAAATACCCGACAAATCACACATCTAACATTAATCATTAAGTATAAAAATAAAATTAACTAATAATCCACTAGCATTTAGGTAAAAGCTTTATACAATAAAAGCATTATATAACCAAATCAAAAGTAGAATTAATAGGCAAATAATAATAAGACATATTACGAATAATTCATAATCAATAAAAATTAAATAATCAAATTCACTCTTCCACAATTTTTCGGTAAATCCTTCATCCTCAGTTCTCCTCTGGTCACCAAATACCCGACAAATCACAATACATAATATATTCCAATAAATAAATACTTTTATGTAACGACACATATCTTATGGTTGCAAACAGTGTCCAATGAAAAAAATGCAATAAACTAATAAATCTGCAAGCATCTAAGCACACAACTGAAAGACCAATAGATATGTATTTGTAATGAGCTTGAATTTAACTCAAAATACTGGATTTGAAAGCTATATTATGTTTAGTACAACTTTTAAAGTTAATGAATGATTGTAAACTAAAATTGTTTTATATCCTACATAAAAATATACGAACTAAATGTATACAAATTTTACTTTTAAGAAATAACAATTTCTTGAAAATGAATCTCTTTAAATCAAATAGGACTATGATCAAGCGAAGTCAAGCCAAATTTTATCATTCTCAAACTTCATGTTTATGCATTTTATTTCTAGCTTGAGACTAAATTCAGTTTAAAATCAACATTGAACTTATTATATAAAGTTGATTTGTTAAATTTTTTTTTTATTATGCTCAAACAATTTATATAAGGTAACCAAGTAGGAAAGGCTGAAAAGCTTTCAATAAAGAAGAGTTGCTTTGAGGAAGAATGGATGTAAATAAAAAAAAAAGAATAATATTATTAAATCCCAGATATACGTATAAGCTTGCCCATACTCTAAGCTCACATTCTCCCATCAACTTTTTGACTAATGTGAACCTTTGTGGGGCTAAACATATTAATATTATAAAGCTCATTTGATGGAATGACATCTTAATCATTCTTAATCTATCTTAGATTAATCTCTATCAATCTCCATACCCCAACAAGCAAACAAAATTAATTACGTATGAGAGAAATTTTTATTTTAATTACTTCAATTGTTTCCTCCCATCTCTTTTAAAATTAGAAAAAGGTTTGATTTTTGATCGACAGGAGAATTATTCTAACATTATTCTTGAAATTGATTGTTAGCTCTCTTTATCTTATTTTTTAAAAGGCTATTGTGACAATTTGATTCATATTTGTAAAGACTTGATGCAGTATTTATTGTGTATTACACATTTTTAAATAAAAAAAATAGTCATAACTAGTTTAATGCACATGTTCTTGTATTGTTGGATAAACTTTATTTAAGATGATGAACTCTCTTAACTCATTGCACTTAATAATTTTATAACGAAAAATCTAAACCTAATAATATTAATTCATGTAAAATTAAATGTAAAGCACATAAGCTTAAAAAATATAATAAATTTAAATTAATAATTCAAACTAAAGTTAATGAATCTCATTAATCACAAAATTCAATATTTCAATTTTACTCACAAAATTCAATGTTTCAATACTAGGGGATATGATTTAATTTTTTTCATTAATTCACTTCATTTAAAATTTTCGCTAGAAAATAGTACCACAAAAGAAAATAGAAGTAAAAAAATAGTAATAAAACAAGGCATAATTCTTAATCCTTAATTAGTGTATATGAAGTAGATGCAATGAGATCAATATAGTCAATGAACAATATATTGAGTTATATAATCAATAACCAAAATACCCAATTAATTCATTGTAATGATAATATATTTAACAAAATTACAAGAATTCAACAGTTTTTTTAAAACATGCCCATATAGTGGTGTTTAAACAAACAATCAATAACCAACAAAGCCCAATTGAATTTATTATAATAATATATTTTTATCTCAAATTATTGAAATTCAGTAGTATTTTAAAAAAAGGCCAAAACAACAACACTATTTGGGTTATATAATAAATAGCTAAAATTCTAACACAATTTTGGCATTATAACAACACTATAGAAGCAGAATTCTTTGCCAAAAAAAAAAAGACACAGCCAAAGAAGAAGAAGAAGAAATAAGAGATATCATATTTTCAACTCTAATATGCACATTACTACCAAACATTCGACCATAAATTATTAGCCAAATGAATTATTAGGTATATTTTGTCCAATTCCAAAGTGTGTGTGTGTGTGTGTGTTTTCCTAGAAACTATAAACCCATAAACTAATCCACAAGATTTACATACCCAAAATCAATCATCTAGCTACACAAAGAACAAAGCTAAATATACACCCCGATTAGTCTAAATCAATCGTCTTTCTTAATTTTTTACACTTGATTTTTAAAGATAACAATGCTAAATACACCTTGATAACATATCTATAATATGTCCTTTGTCACACAACTAGAATTCAATATAAACTTTCCACGCCATAGAATTCAATCTCAATAAATTGCACAAACATCAAACAATCTACATTGCAAATGACTAAAGAAGATGAATATGGAGAATCAAATATTTAAATCTTGACAAATTAAAATGAGAAACTCAAAGTAAAAAGCCAAAGACAACATAAGGGTTCATTCAAAATAGAAAATAATTTTTAATAAAAAATAGAAATGCATAATCAAAAACCCAAACCCACCTTCAATAGTCTCTTTAAAATGAAAAATACAATTCCAAATCAACAGAAATCAAACTTGAATTTTTAGGCAGTAGAACAAAAATAAAATAAAATACTTAAACATAATCCCTAATTTCCAAATTAACAAAAATCAAACAAAAACAATCCCTAATCCCAGACCATAAACCCAAATCAAGCAGATTTAAATACAAAGAGGGAACAATTCTTAAACGAATTCATATTACAAACTTAAATAATAGAGAAGAGAAGAAATTACAAATTATTTTAATCAATATAAAATCCCTAATCTAATCCAAACATATATATTGAAATTAGAGAATGTAATAGGTAGAATAATATGCCACTAACCAAGAGGGAATAATATGCCACTAACCAAGAGGGAATAATATGCAGTGTCAACTCCGACACCAGCAATGATAGCAACTTATTTTCCTCGACTTCTTCAATATCTAAAGTTTGTGAGGAAGATGGGTTTGAAATCAAGGAAAGGGATAGACAAAGGGATAAAAAATAGAAAAGGAAAAAGATAGTAGAGGGAGAGAGAGAGAGAGAGAGAGGAATCGTAAACTGTGAACTAGAAGAAAAAGGCATGGGTACAAGAATGAAGCTTAACGACAAACAAAATCTATTGCTAAATTAAGTGAAATGACGATCCTTTCACTTAATCAACTTAGCGATGGATCAACTCTATCGCTAAGTTAAAGTTATAATATAATAATAGATTTTTATTTATTAACATAATAAATGCTGATGAAATCTAATTTTGTCTCTGAAATTTGTGGCATTCCCTCGCATTGTCATCGCTATAGTTGGCCCCACTGTAAGATAATGAGGGATTCAGTATCCATCATTAATCTTTCATTGTTGAGCCTCACCAATCCGTCACTAAAAATCTCTACTACTCTTCCCCCACTACAAATCCATTGGTAATTCGCTATGGACTTACATCTATCACTAATTTTCATAGTTATTTTATTTTTTTTCTTGTAGGGTCAGTTTGCCCTTAAGGCTGATAATTCCTTCTTCCTGAATATTGCCTTTTAGAGTTTAACTTTAACTATTCTGCCTGAAGGCACTAGTTTCTCAAGTTTTTAAAAGTCCTTATCAATAAATCTCATATCTCCATGCCAATGTTTGGGAATGATCCTCTAATAATCATTGTAACACCTATTTCTATTTATTAAGTATGATATTCATTTCTAAATATTCATATGTATAAAGACGAACTTGTCATTCATACCCAACCCAAAAGGCATATCAATTTCTTAGTTAATGTACACATGTTATGTATAACCCATTTAATGTAGGTGACCACAAACTAATTCCTATCTACGAATATGGACATGACATAAGGAGAGAGAAAATGTGTGGAAATTCAGTCGATGACCTATACTCCATGTATATGTATAAAACTTTATGTTTCAAAATGCTTACACCTTATGTTTCACTATTTGAAAGAAATAATTACGATTTGTTGAATTGCAGCTCAGTGACTAAAAATAATAATCATACTCTAATGGAACAATCAACAATCAATTATTATTAAGATACATTACAACGATTGACTTATACAAGTGTAAATGCAATAGATTATTTTATTTTGTCATGAATCGAAAATTCATGTGGATTAAGTGATATTCACGTCTACTGGATAGCAAATGACATGTGATTCATTTGATTAATAACATTTCCATAATAGGATATATTGGCCCCTTTGTTAAGTGATTTTTAAGTGTTTGACAAGCTAGTCAAATTATCCATTTAGTTCATATACAAGTGTTCAATCACAATGGTATAGCAAGTAATCATTAAGATCATATGGCTCTCACTTAACTTGTATTCATATGTAAAATGTCACAATTCAATTACATATACATACAATAGAATCCAATATAGTTTAAAATCACACATATACATAATGGAATCTAATTATAGCTTTTACTCACTTTGATGCAACCAACCCTTATGATGAGTTTGAACCTCTCTCTTAGGCTTTCTCAATGTGTAGAGGTTTTAACATGTAATATATATATGAATATAAATGTTCTAAATTGAGTTATCCTTTTAGTTTTATCTGCAAGTGTTTATGCATAATGCATAGCAAGTAATCATTAAGATCATGATTGTTACTTGATTTGTATTCACCTGTAAAATTTCACAATTCAATCATATATTTACACAATAGAATCCAATTATAACATAAAATCACACATATACATAATAGAATCCAATTATAGCTTTACTTGCTTTTGATGCAATTAACTTTTTATGTAGGTTTGAACCTCTCTTTAGGCTTTCTTAATGTGTAGAGATCTAAAATATAATACATATATAAATAAGTTTTTATACTTAATGTATTGCATTTTATAAAACAAGTACAATAAAAGGTAAAAATTTCAAATCTATAAAGCCCACTAAGAATCTATGCAATCGATTAAATCAATAAAAAAGAAGCAAATCCTACTAATTCAAACAAGAATTGCATTATTATTGGAAGGCCGAGAGGGGATTTACATCGATAACACCCTACCTTAAGCTTAAAGTCAGATATAGACAATACGAAAGGATGAATTTCCTCTACAAGTATCTATACGAACAAGTTTACATTACCAAAGGATGAATGTCCTCTATAAGTATCTATACGAACAAGTTCTCTCCAAAGTGAGTGGAGTGCTAGCGCCTAGTTTTGCATGACTCTCTCTATTATTTTTCTGAATGTGACTGTTAACCTTTCCAAAAAAAACCCCTAAAATGTAAATGTATCTACATTATTTAGATAGTCCTCTACAAGCATCTATACGAATAAGTTCTCTCCAAAGCGAGTGGAGTACTAGCACCTAGTTTTGCATGGCTCTATTTTATATATAT
>CATIWR010186932.1:0-12316 GCA_949677035.1 Omphalea diandra
ACAAACCTCCCCCTGAACACCCCGACCCCAAACAAAACAATTTAAACCACAAACCCCCCCCTCTACGTAAAACAACAACTATTACAAGTAAATCAACTGTTTAAAACGCCTTCCCCCCCCCCCCCCCCTCCAAATACTATATATATATATATATATAGAGAGAGAGAGAGAGAGAGAATAAAACACTCTAAATCAGCTATACTCTTCACAGCCTTGAGCAAGCAACCGCACACTGGCTCCTACATCAGCTTCTGGAACTCTCTAGGTGTATAAGAGAACATGGTTATGCAAGGCTTGCATCCATGCGCAATGTTCAATATAGAAATTGAATCAATCATTTGTTTACTAGGATATATTTGATGTGGACGATTCTGTCTGATGGCTGGACTATCTAATTGAGACTTCCACGGACTCAAATATGGAATTGGGAATCAAAATCATGTTTGAAATCTTATGTAGATTTGAGACGTATTCTTATACAATTTAAGAGTTAATAACTAGGCATAAGGCAAAACATAGTAGAATAATGATTGTTAATAAAAGCAAAGCAACCGTGACGTAGGAATCAGAAGCAAGTTTTGATCATCCTGATGATACTATGAACTAATGAGTGTTAGTAATACAACAAAAGTAAATAATTCACGAAGTATTGACATACTTTCGGAATTCTGAATCTGAACATTCATGGTTAGAAATTGCGGTTTCAGCTTGGAAGCATTATATAACAGATGAAATCCTACTCTGAAAATTTCATGTATTCCCAAGAAAAATGATCCCAAAACCAGATAAATCAGGAGGCATGAGCAATGCCTATTACTCGACAACAATGATGATAATTTCCGAAAGAAAATAGTATAACAAAGAGCTACTATCATATTCAAGTCTATTCTCCCATGTGGTAGAATGGATTAAAACAATACAAATAGAATTAGTTTAGCATCATTATCATTAGCACATCATCCGACTAAATGACAACTATTCAGAGAGACGGCCCTTGATAAATACCAAATTGCACATTCTAAGGCCCCACTAGAATGCTCCAGCACCATCTCAACTTAATACAGGAGACGAAGACCATTCCTAAAACATTTTGTTTTGATGCTGAAAGGAATAGATTATAATTCAAAGAGTGTAGAGACTCTCATCACCAATGCTGGACATAAAGTCGTGGCTTGATAGTGAAAGTTGTATGAAGAAAGACAAAACACAAATACAAAATATGAAAGGCTATGTCCCAAAAACATCAAGAAAGAGAGAGAGAGAGAGACTTAACCAGCCAGACTATGAAAATATATAACTACAACACATAACAATCACGACCCAACAATTAAAAGCGAAGACCTTTACTGGCCTTTACTGTAACCCATCAGCATTTAAACTAAAACGAAATATACCATATAAGGAAAAGGAAGAGATAATAATCCATAGAAAGATTTTAAAACCATTTAACATCCACTCCTTAGACAACAAAGCACCAACAAGGAGAAGGACCACTAGAGAAGAGAATTTACCTTCCTTTTGTATTCTGCATATTTTGAACTGCACTTGTGGGCACAAATGAAAAATGGAGCTATTAAATCTTTTCACTACTTGACTTTAATGCTCCCTGACCCACAAAACCTGTAACATACCAGAAAATATCACAAGCTGGGACAGGAGAACCCAATGTGACCGGTACAACAAGAAATAAATGGAATCATGAGGAGTAACAGCTTCTTCTTATCATCGCATATGCAGCAATAAAGGCAAAAGATATATAACTGACCATGGCTACCCATTCATATCATAACTACAGTTAAAAAAGAAAAAAAAAAAGTCATCAAGCACGCAAAAAAGGAAAAAAAAAAAAAGTCATCAAGCAAGCATCCAACTATCAATTTGTTTACGAAACAGGACTCAGCAATCTTCGCCTCCAACCTTTATTCATTCAAAGCTACCATCAGTCCTATAATAACATCATGAAAACATTATTATAGTCTTAGGGGCCCTACAGGAAGGCAAAGAATCACATAAATACCCGTGCTGGACTACTATGTAAAATCATTTCCCTCCAATCTTGCCTTAAAATTAGGAAACTTCATTGACCGATGTTAATTTGCAGAGTTAAAAAATTTTGTAAGTCCTGCTCTCTGTTTGTCTAGAGGGAGTCGGGAAACCAATAGTATGTACTAGTTACTTAATTTCCATGCAAAAGTTAGCAAGAGAATCTTTTTTTTCCTAGAAACCAAACAGAGAATCACAGAACAAATGCAATCGTGAGTAACAGACAAGTGAAATGGAGATCTTAAAAGGAAAAGGTGGAGAATCAGCAATAAAATATGGTAAACGTTAAACACAGAGCTTAAAAAGAACTATAGAGAAATGAGTAAAGAATAAAATAAAAATGAACGCTTTCATTGTTTCCTCTCCATTCAAGTGACAGAACTATACTGTAAGCTTTTGTGACTCGAAAATCGAAGTTATGGTACATTATCAGATGATGGAAACACTTCTCAAGAAAACTTGAACACTCACCAAAAGAACTTCAAAAGGGGCATAATTGCAGTCAGGACATAAAAAAAATACTAGAAAATAAAAATAAAGTAACACCATTTCAAAAAAAAAAAAAAGAAAAGAAAAGAAATCAAGAAAGGAACTTTATCTGTCTGCTGTTTGGTTGCCTAGAAAAATGTGGGGAAGCAAGAAAGACTGAGATAAGAAAACACTAAAAAATGCAGTTTTTAAGTAGTGGGTAAAAGTTAAAAATAATGAAAGATGACGTTTTTGTTATAAAGAAACCATCTTTACATTTTTACATGAACGCATTTTCTAGGGAACCAAACACTGGAGCGAAAAAAGAAAAGAAAATGAGAAAATCATAGTATGCTACTAGCCCTGTACAGATATGGAACAGCTAAAGACGTAAATAATTCGCTAATAAGCAAGAGCATTACTTGAAAATGGTGGCGCTTCCTTGTTATACGCACAGATATCGAGACAGTATCAGTAGATGAGAAGAAGAAGGGGAAGAGGCAAATTGGAGTAGATAAATGGAAAGATGACACTACAAAGCGGGAGAGACAATAAAAGAATACGGCTTTTGTCGTTTAATGAAGTGATAAGGAATGATTAAATTGGTTTTGAACAGCTTTGTTACGTCCGAGCGTGAAAAATTCCGACGGGCAGGTGAGGTGTGTGGCAGTGTATATTTTGGAGTTTTGTCAGATAGATTAATGGAAACACCATAAATTTGAATTAATATTAATTAATTACTAATACAGAGAAAGCGTATTGGACAAAGTTGAATAACGCTTTACGTTATATGCCTAACACTCACTTCTTTTCCAAAATTTGTAAGAACCCTTTTCTCACTCTTTAAATGCAAAAAGAAGGAGTAATTCTTCAAAGATTTTTTTTTTTTCCCTTTCTTTCCCTTTTATTTTTCCAATTTTAAATGACTCAAATTGTGCGTTTAATATCAAAATCACATTTCTGATATATAAATATATCTCACATTCGATAACCATAATTATTTCCGTCTGATTAATTTAACAAGACCTCACTTCAACACCTTTATTCTATTCCGAAAGGTCTCAATGCATAATGTGAATAATAATGTTTTTTAGGTATATAATGGTAATTTAAATTTAAATTTTTATATATGAATAAAATTTTGATTTAAATTTTAAAATTTATCAAAATAAATAAAAATTGTGAAATTGTGTGTAATATTAACTCAATTTATAAATTTATGATATAATTTTTTAGTGAAATTTGTGCTAATAAAAGGTGGAATTTGATTAACATATCTTTTATGTTTATCTATTTCATGATTTTAGCCTATTATACTATTATTAATTTTAATCAAAACATAAATTGAGCTAATATTTTACTAAATTTCACGATTTTAGCTTATTTTAATAATTTTAAAATTTAAGTCAGAACATACTAACACACAAAAATGTAAATTTAAATTACTATTAGATTTATTTTTTCAATACCAAAAATATTAAGTAAAAGAAAATGACTTGTAGGTTTGTATGTAAAAAAATTATTATAAATAAAATAAAAATTATTATTATGATATATAATTTATTGGAATTTTAGGTTGGGTCGTGCAATGATGGGTTGATCAGAACCATCTATAATTTTGTTTAAAAAAATTGTGGTAGTTATCCAACAATTGGTAACGACCAAGTTAGTTACCAACACATTAATAACTACTTGTTTTAAGTTAAAAATTTTTAAAAAATAACATATTATACCTCTCTCATTATTAAGAGAAAAATAACACTCTTAATACAAAAATCCTCTCAAAAATATAATCATAGTATTTGGGATGTGAACCATAGTGTTTATCCTAGTGATTTACACTAGATTTAGTGATTGATCAAAAAAACTTGTGGTTGCATCAAAGAGGTAAGTTTTTCTTACTTATTTCAGTATTCTTTTATCATATTCAATATTGGTATCAGAGCCAAATGATGTTTCCCTTGTTGTTTTTGATCAATCATAATCAATGACATTTTAAAAAAAAAAAATTCAATTTTGAAACAGTGTTAGGGTACAATTTTATAATATTTTTTTGCCAATTATATAATTTGATTCGTGCCATATTAATTATATATTCTTCAACTATTATATAAGGGCTTTAAAATGATATAAAGATCGTTAATTTTGGAGGTGTGTACCAAAAGTTATGGTTGTACAAAATTGGGACCTACAAACTTGAAAACTGAGAATTCATATTTCTTGGTTAATAAAGGAACTTTGACATTTTTTTTATTTATATTTACTAAATGTTATAATATGAAATTAATATGCATTTGTATTTTGGAATGTGATCTTTAATTTGGTATAAGGAACACACAAAATAGATTTTTGTAATGAGAGTTATGAGTGGTTGAAGTTGGGACGTTGAAAGATGAAATCTGAAATTTTGTTCGGAATTAAAGTTTCAAAGGTTGAAGATGAAATGATTTCTCACTCTCATCATCACTGTTGTTGTTTCAAACACAATATTCTGGACATCAAAATCTAAGTCTGATCACACCATTGAACTTAGTATATGCAAAAATGGGGGTAGAAAAATTTTTAGAGGTGAAAAAAGCTTCTAAGGCAGCACATGGAGAACACACGCCACCCTCAGTGCATGGCAGAATCCCAGGAGTTGATTGCTGTCAATAGTTAGTGCCACATGACCTCACGCGCACCAGTAATGCATGTGGACGCGTGAATACTCTCTGATGGCAGTTTTCGACACCGCCACCACCGCTGAACTCTAAATTTTTTCTTATTTTTTAATATATTAAAATTAAATTTTCAAAACAAAAAATATTTATTTTAAATTTTTCTTTATTGAGACAATGAAAATTTAAAATAAAATTATTTTAATAAAAAAATTCTAGAACAATAAGAGATATTTTTTAAATAATATAACAAAAAAATGTTGAGGTCTAGTGGGAATAAATAATTTTTGTACCTATATTTTTCTAATTTTTTGGGTAAATTAAATGATTAAAATAATTTTTTAATTGATTTTTGCTTGAAAAATTCTTTAAAAATCATATATACACGCCGAAAATTTAGATTAATTTTTATTAAATTTTCAAACTCAATTGATTACCCCATATTGATTCATTTAATTATAAATGTGTGTTGAAGTTATTGTTATACCTAAATTTTGTGTTTGTTCTATATTGTGTTAGTTTCAGATTTTTTTAACGACCTCTTCATTTTATTATTTTTCCTTAATGTGTTTAAGAAATTATGTCTCGCTTGAAGAGAATTAGAAAGCTCAGATCTTATGGGAATAATAAGAGAAATAGGTATATTTTTGGTAGTAAATGTATTAAAATTGACTCCTATAGCGTTGAGAACTCGAGCTAAAAGAGAAAGACTAAATGAATTGAAAAAGAATCTCACCAAATATAGAATGCATCATGCTTGCAACGTAATTAAATATGTAAAAATTATCAATGACATGCTTCAAAAAATAACTCACAAAGGTCTTGTGTTGAATAGTGAAGAAAAGTATCAAGATTTACATGCAACTTTACCTCATGACTTTAAAAAATAGCTTGAAAATTTTTGGTTAAGGAAATTGGATGAAGATTTTGGACTAGATCTAATGATCTTGCATACATATTAAATGGTGAAACTAACATATATGAGACTTTAGTTTACTAATTTTAGAAAAATATACTTGAAAGAACTTAAACAAGTCTTCTTCATTAGCTTCTAGTCCTAGTTTTAAGACTTCTAAATTATTTGTCCCCAATTTTTGTTGGATTAAAAAATTAGTTCCAACTGTTATGGATTGAGAGAATGTAAAAGAATCTATCCCCAGAAAGATTTTATATAAATGTACTTTACATAAACTAGTCTGCATTATTTACATTATATAAGTAATACTTGTATATATATATATATATATATATATGAACTTATTAAATATCTTTACATTATGGAGTTTGTATTGTATTCTTTTTGTTTAACTTACTACATAATATGGCCTTTCTAAGATTGATAAGATTTAAGTAAATTCTCATGTAGAATAATAATGACATAATTTAAATTAAAGTTAAAAGAAAATTTAAACAGTTGAATATTGATGATGATTGAGAATATAGTGAACTTTCGATTCAAATTCATATGAGAATTTTTTAATAACTTAATTTGAAATTGTGACTAAGTGATGAGTATGCAACATAATAAATTGATGTTACATTTAAAATGTCTTTTATAGTTTTGTGACTAACTATAGTTTTAAAAAATATCATAGCTGAACTAAATAAAGAAGAGAAACTCAATGGTGAAACTCAATGGTGATAACTATAATATTGGGCATCTAAAAATGCACTATGTCCTTGATGATCAAGAGATTTTAGAGACCACCAATAAAATTATGGATGAGCTCAAAGCTATTGAGAAACATGTCAACAATGTGCAGTATAAGCACGACATGATTGGATACACTGCTTAGACGAGGGATCCTGATCAGCTTTATGATTGATGATCTTTTGCATGAGTATCAACAGTATCCTACTGCTGATGTCATATGGGTTGCTCTGCGAGGGAAGTTTGGAGGAACTTTTGTCTCCAAACTTAGGCAACTGACTATAAAATTTGACACTTATAAGAAAGTCCCTACTAAGACAATAAAACAACATTTGAGGAAAATGTCAAAGATGATAATGGAGCTGAAGTCTGCTAGACATAACCTCACAGATGAGCACCAAGTTTAGGTTGTAATCCGATCTTTGCTTAACAGTTGGGAGCACATGAAAGTGAATATGACTCATAATGAGAATATCAGGACCTTTGCTAACATTGCGCGTCACTTGGAATCTGAGGATAAACATCTTGAGGTTGCTAAACCCAATGCTTAAGCTTATATAGGTAAGTCTAGTTCCAAGCAGGTTTCTGGCCATAAGCGCAAAAGGTTTAACAAAAATTGGAAGGACAAGGGTAAGATGCATGAGACTGGTTCAGGACCAAAGAATGGGAACAAGCAACACAAGCGCAAAAAAGGAAAGCGAGTTGGGAAGAAGGATAAGAATAAAGTGACTTGTTATAATTATCGCAAAGTTGGTCATTTTGCTCGTGAGTGCACTAAGCCTAAAGCATTGTCTCATCTTACTTCCTTAAATAGAAGTTATGTTTCTGAAATTTTTATTTCTAGTACTGTTTTGCTCACTGAATCTCATCCAATGTGGACTGTAACCTCATAAGCCATAGGCCACGTAGCTAGAAGAATGAATTTATAAAATTTCCTTGAATTCCACAAAGGAACAACGTGGACTTATGTAAGAAATAATGCAAGAACTAAAGTAAAAGGCATTGGCACATGCAAATTAGATTTGAAAGAGGGTCAGATCTTATACCTGCATGATGTCCTTCATGTTCTGGACATTCGATGAAATTTGGTCTTTGTTGTTACTTTATTAAAACTTAGATATAGTTTATATTTTTATGGTGATTGTGTAAGGATTTCTAATGGCACTATGTACTATGGTTGTGGTTATATTATGGATAGTTTTGTGGTATTGAACACTAATTATTGTAATAATAATCATGATATTTATTTTTCCTTATTTACTGAATTTAGTAATAATTATATGAATGCTTATTTATGGTATGCTAGATTAAGACATATTGGGAAGATAAAATGAATAGACTAGCCCATGATGGTCTATTAGGCTCAAATACAAATTTTGTATTATCCACTTGTGAATCTTGCCTACAAGGAAAAACAATTAGAAAACCATTTAGAAAAGGCACAATAGTTGATTTTCTTTTACAACGTATGCACTTTGATATTTGCGAATCAATGAATGTAAAAGTAAGGCATGAAGCCTCATCCTTTATTACTTTTATAAATGATTACATTTGATATGTTCAAGTTTATTTGATCTCTCACAAATCTAAAACATTAGATTGCTTTAAAAGATATTTAAATGAGGTTGAGAATCAACTAAATAAAAAAGTGAAAGCCTCAAAGATTGATCAAGGTAGGGAATATCTATCTGACCAATTTAAAGAATTGTGTTAAGAAGAAGGTATTATGAGGCAATTAACAACGCATTAAACTCTACAACAAAATAAAGTTATTGAGCGAAGGAACAAAATCTTGCTAGAAATGGTTAGGTTTATCATGGCTCAAGCTAATCTCCTAGTGAAATACTAGGGTGATGCTTTATTGTGTACTTAATTGTGTACCTTCAAAATTAGTTTCCTCAATACCTTATGAGGTATGGACAAACAAAAAATCAAATTTGAATAAATTGCATCCATGGGGAACTGTAGCATACTTTTTTTACTCTTTCCACAAATTTGGTAAATTAGGACTGAAATGGAAGAAATGTATCTTTATAAGATACTCTAAAAACTTAAAAGGTTATGTATTTATTGACAAGGATTTGGATGGAAGGATTACAGAAATTGAGTCTCGAGACACCACTTTTCTTGAAGATCATTTCCCTACAAAGGATGTGGAAAAGGACTATCATTTTTTAAGAGATGGAGGAAAAATGAGAGAATGGTATAAACAATGAATTGACCCTCAAGAAAAGGTACATAACTTTATTCTTGATAACGAGAGCACCCAAAGTTGTTTCGCCCATCTTAATTGAGTGGGAGAGTTGAGGTTGAATCCGAGCCAATTTTAATTGGTGGAGACAATAATCCTCAATTACAAAGGAGTATACATTCTAAGACTCCTAAAAGGCATTTTTCAATAGAAAATGATGTTTATATTATCACTCTTTATGATAATGAGGAACCTAAAATGGTTAAAGAGACATTTGAATGCCTTGTAAAAGAAAAGTGAAAAGTTACATTGGAAGAAGAAATAGAGTTTATGAGAGTCAATCACATTTAAAACTTCGTTGACCTACAACCAGAACATAAAACAATTAAAAGTAAGTGGATTCTTAAAATAAAATGTAAGATGGATGGTTCCATTAATAGATACAAAGTTCGCTTAGTGACAAAAGTTATACTCAACAAGAAGGTATAGATTGCAAGAAAACTTTTTCACTTATTGTTAGATCTTCCTCTATTCATCTAATTCTAGCTATTATTGCGCATTTACATTTAGAATTACATCAAATGGATGTGAAAATAACTTTTATTAATGGAGAGCTAGTTGAAGAAATCTATATTATATAACTTGTAGGTTTTGTTATTAAAGGCCAAGAACGCAAAGTCTACAAGCTTCAAAGATTTATATATGGCCTAAAACAATCATCCAGATAGTGGTACCTTAGGTTTCACAAAGCCATTTTGACTTATGACTTTAAAATGATTGACAAGGACCATTGCGTTTGTATTAAAAAATCAAATAACAAATTTGTAATTTTATCTCTTTATGTTGATGACATTCTGATAGTTGGAAATGACAAAGAGTATGTGATGGATATTAAAAAATGTTTATCCACACATTTTGATATGAAATATATAGATGAGGCTGACTACATATTAGGAGTTAAAATTAAAAGAGATTGTTCAAAGAAACTTTTAGCTCTGTCACTTGAGAATTATATCCAAAAGATTCTAGAACATTTTCATTTGTATAGTTGCAAACCTATATATACTTTTTTGTCAAAAGGTGACGTTTTGAGTCTTAATGTCTCCTAAAAGTCTACAAGAACAAAAAGAAATGTCCTAGTGCTACATAAAATCTTATGTATGCTATGATGTGCACTCGCCTAGGCATACGTTTTGTTGTTGGGCTAGTTAGTTGATATCAATCAAATCTTGGGCGAGAGCATTGGAACGTTGTGAAAAAGATTTTAAGATATCTCAAAGGCATTATGAATTATTATTTGTGTTATCAATGATCAAAATTGCATCTAATTAG
This sequence comes from Omphalea diandra, assembly GCA_949677035.1. NCBI lineage: Eukaryota > Viridiplantae > Streptophyta > Magnoliopsida > Malpighiales > Euphorbiaceae > Omphalea > Omphalea diandra. The sequence goes on from CATIWR010186932.1 coordinate 10,343, forward strand.
ATATTCATATGCTAATTAGGGAGAAGACCTTGATCAACGTAAATCAACCTTTAGTTATTCTTTTTAACTGAATAAAGGTGTTATTTCTTGGAGTAGTAAGAAACAAACTAGCATAGTCTTATCAACAATGGAAGCTGAATTTATAATATGTTCAACTACTGTGCAAAAAGCAGTTTGGTTAAAGAGATTCTTTGGAAATTTGGGTTTTCAACATGACTATGAAGGAGCCATTACATTCTATTATGATAATCAATCAGCAATTGTTTTCATTAAAGATCCCAAATATCATAGTAGAACCAAACATATTGATACCAAGTACAACTTTGTTAGAGACATTGTTGCCAAATAGGAAGTAATCGTATGATATGTTTTTACACACTAAATAGTGATTGATCATCTTACTAAGCCAATACCAAGAGACATTTTTCTTGCACATTTAAATTCTCTTGGATTGCATAGAATTTAGATAATTTATCAAATGTTGTTAAGCTTATATTGTACTATTTTATGTTCTCAAATATTTTATATTCATAATTAGTTGTATATGCACATCACATACTTGATTGATTAAAACGCAACAAAAAAAAAAAAAGATGTTACACAGGTTTAAGATTAACTCATTCACACTAGTAATCACCTCTAGTGTTGGGTTAGCGAAAAGAGATGAGACATTATGTTAGAATTATTGCCTCAAAAGAAAATGAGATGAGGTTAAATCCATATAAGCAACCTATTTGAATTACCCATATCCAAATAACTTGTGAAAGTCATATGCGAATTCTCAATTTATAAAGCTGTTAAGGAAAGAACTTAGAGAATTCAAAGTTTCATGTTAAGTAGCGACTGAACTTAGATTTGTACAGTATTTTATTAGACATCAAAGAAATAAAAAGTACTATAGCACATGATTTATACCATATATGCTTAATCTACCAATAAGCTAGTGGGAGAATAAATCCTTGCATTTCCACTGCATGAAACCTTAAGGATAAATGTTATCCTTATGATGTACCCTTACACTTCTTACTGCTATTTTGTACTTCATGTTTGGTATTTTGCTATTTTAGCATGTTATCTATTGTTATGGATGATTCGACCTATGAAACTTATTTAGAAAAGCGGTCAAGTATAAATTACAAATCTCAATTGAAAAGGGAATACTTTGTTTGATGTGTTCAATGATAGCCAATCTTGTCACTTAATAGTTGTGACTTCATTATGAATACACAAAATTGATAGGTACAAAATATGTCTCTTAAGGGATTAGAAGTGTTACAATGTTTAAAATGGACAAGTCAAGGACACTTCGAGAATGTTTAATTTACTTTTAATTACTTTGTTTAGGATTGAAGTTTCTATGCTATTCCTAATAGATGAATAGTAATAAGCTCTCAAGTGCATGTCTACTCGTTAGGTTGCACTTTCCATTTGTTGGTATGAAAATATTTTTTTTATTTTTGTTCAATTACAAATAGTCTCACAATAGGATTTTTACCTGTCATGTGCAAGTGATAGATGTTAGAATTTTGGGTGGAGTCACCCATGACGGGTTGACTTGAATCATCATAATTCTATTTTTTAAAAAAATTATGGTAGTTATCCAATATTTGATAACTATTAAATGGTTACCAATACATTAATAACTACTTGTTTTTTGTTAAAAACTTGAGAAATATAATAGATGATATATCTTTCATTATTATAAGAGAAAAATAATACTCTTAATATAAAAATACTCTCAAAGTGTAATTATAATATTTGAGTGGTAAATCATAGTTTTTATCTTAGTGGTTTACACTAGATTTAGTGATTAATCAAGAAAAACTTACGGTTGCAACAAAAAGGTAACTTTTTCTTGCTTGTTTCAGTATTTTTCTATCATATTCAACATCATTTTTAAGATACATGAAAATAAAAAATTAAATTATTTATAATATAATAGAGGGTTAAATGAAGAGTAAAAAACATATATTA
>CATIWR010186938.1:0-24791 GCA_949677035.1 Omphalea diandra
TATATATATATATATATATATATATATATATATATATATATATATATATATATATATATATATATATATATATATTCTATTTGAGAGCATCTCTTTTCATATTTAATTGAATAAACAAATTAAAGAAAAAAATATCAAGAATGTTTAATTCTATGAAAATTAGATTATTTTTTTATTTTTTTCCTAATCTAACCTAGGCTACAGCAGACTCTAGCCTTTATGTGCTTCCGCCTTGACTGGAATGTCTTGGCAGGGTAAATAGAACGGACACATGGATAGATCTTGTTGAATATTTGCGTTGGAGAGAGCCACAAAAGGGGTCAAGCAATGGGCGATGATTGATGAAAAAAAGATAAGAACTTTGAAAGGGTTGAGTCAAGAGATGGACATGTATTATCCTGCGATTTGATAGGGAGGGAGGGAGATGCAAAAGAAGAGAAAGGTTAGGGTTTTAAGTTGGGAGTTATTCTTGAAAAGCAGATGGTGATGAAATTTTTTGTTTTTGTTTGTATTTTTTATTAGCAAATGTGAAAGAAGTAATTTGATTAAATTGATTATGTGTATGCAAAATTTTTGAAACATTTTGTAGGGAAAGAAAGGGGGAGAGATTCAGATGAGAGATCTAAATTTGAGGATGAATGATTTGGAGAAGCCATTGGGTGTGATTTTTTTTAAAAAAAAAATATTTGATTAATATCAGGCAATAAAATGAGGGGAAAAAACAACACTACCTAACTTTCTACTATTTTTGGAGTAAATTAGGCCAATTTCTTCAAACCTTGTGTCCATCGGATAATCACTGTTCCAATTTTCTTAGCTTTTATTTTATATTTGGAAAATTATTTAATGAGAAAAAAGTAAAGAGGAAAAATAAATTTTATTTTCTTTCATTTTCGTTTTATATTTAAATAAAGAAAAAAAACAGAAAATAAATTTATTTTCCTTTATTCAATAGAAAAGTATTAAGGATAAAAATGTAAATTTATCATAATTTCCTTTAATCATTATATTTTTTCTATTTTAAAGAAAAATAAAGAGAGAAAAATAAGAATTATTTTTTTTCCTTTTATTCTTAAACAATGAAAAGTTGTAAATTTTTTTATTTTTCATTTTTATTTTTCTCCCTCTCTTATTTTATCTCATTTTCGAACAAAGGGTTGATATCATGCTGGAATAGCCTCTATGGCCAATTCGTTCACAAACTTAATAAATGATTTTAAGACGAATATAGTTAATGATCGAAAAACTATAATGGCCTCTTTTGCAGGACTCTTGGAACAAAAAATGGAAAAAAAAAAAAAAAGACCGAGCCAATGGAGAGAACAAAAGAGAGACAAAACAATCATAAAATGAAAACACAAGTTTTAATTTATTAATGAGAGATATATAAAAAAAGCTAAAATGAAAAAAAGAAATAACATGATAATAATTATATTTTCTAAAATTATATGTAAAATGAAAAGGGACAATGAAAATAGAATAAAGTTATAAAGAGGGTTTTATTTATTTATTTATTTTCGAGTTTAGAGAGAGAGAGATTTAAATTTAAATTTTATTTAAGTAATTAATCTACTTTATCACTCAGCTATTTTTGAATATGTTCATAATATTTTAATTGGTTTAACTTCCGAAAGAAATAATCTATAATTTTTTTGAGAAAAAAAAAACACAAAAAAAAATTTGGTATATATGATCTCTAATGGCTAAACCCAAATCCATAGTGACCCTGGATTGGCCAAGTTCCATAATAAGGGAGAAAAAGTCCAACTAAAACACTGACCTGAGATGCTACATTACAAGTAACATGTAGGTCTGGTAACTGATCCAGCCCATTGATGAACCTATTCTAAGGAAGTCCAAAATTTAGCAACAATAGAGTAGAACAATATACTACATAATTTTGTGGGATTTGATTGAGATTTCAATCAAATTTGGATAAATCTCACTCACTATCATATCTGTGCATATATCTCAATTATTGAATTTAACTGTAAAGTCAAACTTTCCTTAAATGTCGAGGGAATTAAACACTTATTATTTATCTGATATGTTACGAACAGAACGTATATATAGGCTGCAGTTCCCTGCAATGTGTAGTGTATGGTCCAAAAAGATGAATTCATGGAGGTGAATAATTAGGTAGACAATTAGTGATCCAGCTTCCTGCTAACTTATAACGGTGCAGAAATCATTACATGTTTATAAAGCAAAGCAGATTGATGCAATATGCAATCCCCAATTACTACTTTCAGCTTTTTACTCTGCAACATGTTTCCACTCAGAACCCACCCCCACGCTTTTGCCCTCGCCTTGTCACATTCAATGAAAATTCCCATCTTCCAAAAAAATGCATTGCATGTCTTTTTTTTAAAAAAAAATATTTTTAATAAATATAAGAAAATCAAAAATATTTTTTAAACAATAAAAGTAAACCATAGTGATAGTAAGTGCACATTCAATAGCTACTTTTCATTTGAAAATTTCACTCTTTTTCTGCCCCTATTAGAAGGCTAATTATTGCTAGTAGATTGCATAACATTAAAAAAGAAGAAGAGGAAGAAAAATGCTAGCCCAATTGAAGTATCACATAAAAAAGAAAAATCTCAGATTGAATGCTCAAAAGCGCCTCTTTTTTCAATTTTCTCTCTAGAGTTTTTTCCATTAGTTTTACCTTGGGTTCGTCGCTGGTTAATCAGCGTTGCTCCCTTTTTTCTTTCATATCTTTATTTTTATTGCTTTCAATAAACTTAAATTTGTCATTCTTTTGATAAATTTATATTTTTAACTTTTTTTTTATTATGTGGAGATTTATATCATTTGTAAATATATTATTCTTCCTTGTGGATGCTTTGATCTCATTTATGAAGGTTTTCTTCTCCCCCTTTTGTGGGTTTTAATTTATATTTGTTGAAAACAAATAGTATATATTAGTTTTGGATTACTATTTATCTACGTTGCAATATGATTATGATTGTTCAGAATTTTACGACAATTCTTTTGATAAAATTGTTTTTTTACTTTTCTTTTTTCTATTATGTGGAAATCTATAATGTATTATTCTTCCTTGTAGATAGTTTAGTCTCATTTATGAAAGTTTTCTTCTCCCCTTTTAATGAGTGTTTTTTCTATTTTGTGGATTTTGATTTATATTTGCTAAAAATAAATAGTATATATTGGTTTTGGATTATTGTTGATCTACTTTGCAATATGATTATCATTGTTCGCGACTCTACGATAATTCTGTTGATAAACTTCATTCAAAATAATGCTATGATATCAAAATAATTTCAAAACCGTGCGAAAGATATTTTAAGTAGGAAATCAAATTATTATAATTATTGTATTAAGTATAATAATAATTTTTCAATATTTATATTTTAGATCGTAGATGTTGTATGATTATTGATTTGAATGAATGATATTTTATTTTATAAAAAAAAAAAAGGAAAATCTCAACTTACAAAGTTCTAGCTTATAGAAGAGGAGAAGATGTTTTCCTGGTATCAAGCCTGGTGAGACGTAGAACCTAAAAAGGTACGAAATCTACCCCATATAAAAGGCAAAAGATTAGCTGTATTAGAAAGAATATCCTAAAGTTTTCAGCAGGTGAAGACTTCTTTCTTTCCCCTTTTATTTACGCTTTCTTTCTTCCCCTTTATTACGACAAAAAAAAATAAAAATTAAAAAAACACAAATTTATTAAAATAGGGTGGAGTATAATTTCTAGAAAGAAGGCCTTGAAAAAAATGTATATGGCTTGAATCAAAATTGGCATGCCCAAAATTTCTTTGCATTTATGCCACATTTGAAATTTCAATGTGATTCCTTTATGATAAATTTTCTTTTTTTTTTTTTTTCAAATTGATATAAATACGTCAGTCTTTTTCACTTCAATCTAGTCGAGAATGGTGGGGAGATTTTTGAAGTCATGATTCAATCAAATGACATTATTTTTCAGTCATTAAATTGTGGCGGTCTCTCGTTCTTTTCTTTTTCCTTTCTATTTACCATTCATTAGTCCTTGTTTTGTCTCCTTCTTTTTTTTTTTTTTTTTTTTTTTGTTATTTGTAAATTATATACACACTTCTAAGAGGTAAAATAATGTAATGTTAGATGGTTGGTATTAAAAAGCATTGAAAAAGATGGTCACTAATTAAACTATGGCTCCCCTGTTCAAATGGTAAAGCGAGTTTGGCAACATACTTTAATTTCTTTTGGACATGATTGAGATCTAATTGCCAATATTTATTTTTATTGCACAACAACTTTGTGTCTAATAGCTTTGTCTCACTAAGTTAATTTTTTTAATACCATTGTGCACTTTTTATTAGTGGTTCTCAATATTTTGAAAATAGTACTAGATTAGCCAATTAATCAATAAAATTAAAAATTAGATTAATGATATGTTTGATTCAATTTAGATCAATTTCTAACATTATTTTTATATTTTTTAATTATTATAAATATATATGTATAATTTAAATATTTTTCAGATTTTTCAAAGGTATTTTAATAATATTTTTAAATTTTATTTTATTATTAAATTAATAATAAATATTTATTTATTTGGGAGCAATTCTATTAATTAAAATATAGCATTAACAGTTCCCACATAAAGTGATACTAATTAATTCATAGCAAAAGGGGAATGATTTAAAATTTGAAAAGTCTCTACCACTTACATTACACAACAATTATACATGGACGTACATAGCTATTTTATGATTTAATAATTATTGGCAGATTAATCAATTTATTTTGAATTTATCTAACTGTTATAGTACCTAAAATACATGAGGTAAGGTAATAAAAAGTAGAATAGAAAATTTTTATGGGATGATATTCAAACGCATATTGGTATAGATTCATGCAGACCTGAAAATTGGAAAGGACGTTATTGTGACAAAATCGCATGCCTAAATTACATGTTTCTCAAAAGAGAATGAACTTGGGTAAAATTTTCATATAAAGATTCTCGCCCACATTTACTGCATATATGGCCCGATGGTGACTTTGATATGGTCCCCTCAAACGCTCCACTATTTAATTAACCTCTTCTAACATTATCAAAAACCTAATCCATACAAATTTCTTGATCACTAGTCACCGGTCTCCCTCATCAAAGAAAAAACAGCTCATATATATATGTCAAGTGGGTACTAAGGGATCCACTGTATACATCCGTCCAGTAATCATATCACAGTCAATCGTACACATTAATTTTTCTTTTAGTGTTTATATTATCAGCTCAATTTATGCATTTACAAATTTTTTTTGGGCAAACCTACAAGTATATTACCCATGTTTAACATGTACATTCAAAAATTACAATTAGTTATTATTATTTTCACTTATATCTAAAAAATTATATTGGTAATAAGATTAAAAAATTAAGTAGATTCAACCTTGATAGTAAAATTTTTTTTAAAAAAAGCTCTTATCAAATAGATTGACAATGGAGTAGCTCATATCTTATTATACATGAGATATTGCGCTAATCACAAAATTTTATGAATAAATGACATTCCAACACTCAACCTCCTAAGCGTACCTTCAAATCTCTTATCCCGAATGTTTGCCGTAATTTTCGAATGTGAATGTGTCAGTCTTCTAAAAAGTAAGTATTAATTGTGCCAACCCTTACCCCAAAAAATTTCCAAAAAAAAAAAAAAAATCAATAGGTGTGTCTGTTCTCTTTTTTGGGATACTGCCTGGATATCGCTCTACTTCCTCTTTCTTCATTCACTTTTGTCTTGCAGTACGGAGAGAAATATCCTATAGAGGGACGAAAGGAATAGAAACTTTGATGAGTGTTATTATAATCTTCTTTTGAACCTGTAAAAAGAAACACGATTTTTGGAGGTTTCTCACACCACAACAAATTTGATGATGATGAGTTCAAAATCTTCTCCTTCTTTTCAATGAGTTGAGAGAGAAAGATAGAATTTTGGAGCCAAAAACTAACATGGGGTTTTTCTACTTTCACTCTTTAGTCACTCTACTATCAGCAATGGCAACTCTACAACAAGTCTGTGGTAATATAGAGCTAGGAGCATTAATGGAGCTGAAGTCCACTTTAGACCCAGCAAACAAATTCTTGCAGTCTTGGACTCACTATGGTGATCCATGCAGCGGCACGTTCGAGGGTGTTGGGTGCAATGAGCACCGTAAAGTGGTTAACATTTCGCTGCAGGCAAAGGGTCTCTCAGGCACACTATCGCCTGCAGTCGCCGACCTTAAATGCTTATCGGGCCTTTACTTGCATTACAACTCCCTGTCTGGCGAGATACCGAAAGAGTTAGCAAATTTGACAGAGTTGTCTGATCTTTATCTGAATGTCAATAATCTTTCTGGAAGTATTCCTCCTCAGATCGGCCGCATGGCTAGTCTACAAGGTTAGTATTTGCCTTCTGTTATTTTGCTTTTTGTTGATTCGACTCCAATTGTGGTTTGAACCTGCAACCTCTCAGCTCTGGGGACTGCTGCAATATCAGTTAAATTGTCTTTTTTTTTCCCTGTTGTTTGAAGAGAGGAATAACTTTCAGTCATTGTGGGAACTTTTCTTGTCTCTCGTGGAAATGAAAGTAGCTGAACGAAGGTTTTCGTAGTTTATTCCAAAAAAAAGAAAAAACTCTAATATTTACATATGCTTTTACTAGTCACTTAAAACGATCCGCAGGTATATGTATTCTATTCTAGTTTATCACACTGGTGAAGCACAGGTATTTCTTTCCTTCTTGGGGGGAATGGTTTTTACAGTTATGAATAATCCAGCCAAAGTAATAGGAGTTTCTATTTTAGTTCTCTTAACTTGATATGATATAGACCCAATTACGTGTAAATTTCTCAAATTATTACTTTGAGGGGTCTGTAATGCTCAAATTTTCTGCATTTTGGTGCAACTGTGTTTAATTGGAAATTTTCCTTTGTTGTAGTTTTAGAGCTATGTTGTAACAAGCTAACAGGGACCATACCTACAGAGATGGGGTCCTTGAAGAGGCTAACAGTACTTGCATTGCAATATAACAAACTAACCGATCAAATTCCAGCCAACTTAGGGAACTTGGAGATGTTAAAAAGGCTTGACTTAGGCTTTAATAGCCTGTTCGGTCGGATTCCTCCAACAATAGCCAATGTTCCTAACTTGGAACTACTAGATGTCCGTAATAATTCTCTTTCTGGAATGATTCCTGCTGGTAGGTTTATTTTTTTCATCTTGGACCATATTTTTCATGTAATTTTGGGATGCGTGCTGTTGGCCTAACTGATTTCTTCTTGATAATTGAAAATGTAGCGTTGCAGAGACTAAATGGAGGTTTTCTGTTTGATAATAACAAAGATTTATGTGGAACTGGGTTTCCAACAATGAGAGTTTGCAAAACATTTAATAATATGAACATTTCTGGACGAGTCAATACTACTGCTACTGCAAAAAATATCTCTGCATCTGCAATGGTCCGTGCACCTTGCAACCAGTCCGAGTGTTCGACTAAATCAAAGTTTCCACAAATTGCCATTGTTGCAGGGGTTATTACAGCCCCTGTAGTGTTGATATGTGCTGTTTTTATGTGTATTTTCTTCTACCGCCGGAGAAAGCAGAAGATTGGAAATTCATCCGAGTCTTCTGATCGTAGGCTGAGCACTGACCAGGCTAAGGATTTCCACAGGGGAGGTGCCTCTCCACTTGCAAGCCTCGAGTACCCTATTGGGTGGGATCCATTTGGAGATGGTAGAAATGGCATTGGAATTTCTGAAGACAGACTAAATAGCTTCAGGTTCAACCTGGAGGAGGTTGAGTCTGCAACTCAGTGCTTCTCTGAGGTGAATTTATTGGGAAAGAGCAGTTTCTCATGTGTGTACAAAGGAATACTTAGAGATGGTTCTCTTGTAGCAGTTAGGAGCATTAGCATAATAAGTTGCAAGTCTGAGGAAGAGGAGTTTGTGAAGGGGCTGAACTTGCTGACATCTATGAGACATGATAACCTTGTGAGGCTTCGTGGGTTCTGTTGTTCCTTGGGTAGGGGTGAATGTTTTCTCATCCATGATTTTGCTTCAAAGGGAAAGCTGTCGAAATATCTTGATGTAGAAGAAAATGGAAGCAATCTAGTTCTCAACTGGTCCACAAGAGTCTCCATTATTAATGGCATTGCAAAAGGTTAGTTTTGTTCTGTTATAGTGTACCTTATAACCTAAAGATAGCCAACATCAACTGGTTATTTTACTACTCAGATAAATATGTTCTACCATTAGTAGCTGCAGTCTGCATTTGGGGTATAGGAATGGAAAAAAAGAGAAATAAACTGTGAACCAAATTTTTCCCCATGATTTATGAGAGTGTGGGACTAATTTCTTCTTAGGTTTTCACATGGTACGTGACCAAAACCTTTTGACTTTTCAGTTCATGTTCATTTATATATATTGTTGATTTGAATGAAACAGGTATTGAATATTTGCACCGCAGTGAAGCAAACAGGCCTTTGATAATCCATCGACGCATATCTGTTGAGAAAGTTCTGCTTGATCAGCAATTCAACCCATTGATTGCAGACTCTGGCCTTCATAAGCTTCTAGCAGATGACATTGTGTTCTCAGCTCTCAAAACAAGTGCAGCCATGGGATACCTAGCTCCAGAATATATAACCACTGGACATTTCACTGAGAAGAGTGACATATACGCATTTGGCGTAATCATCCTCCAAATCCTCTCCGGTAAACAGATACTTTCCAACTCAATGCGCTTGGCCGCTGCATCATGCAGATATGAAGACTTCATCGACCCTAATCTTGAAGGAAGCTTCATTGAATCAGAAGCAGCTAAGCTAGCAAACATTGCTCTTGCTTGCACCAAAGAGCTTCCGGAGCATAGGCCAACCATGGAGGCTGTGATTCAAGAGCTGAATGCAAGTGATGCTGGTTCTTGATTTCCTTTTTCAGAGATGTTGATAATGCAAAGAAGTAAACTGCAGAAAGGGCTGCAACTGCTCACACTAATAAGCCTTCGGTGGGAAGTAGGGCTTACAGCAACTGTGAGAAGAAGATGATCCGCTTTTGTAGAATTGGAGTTCATTGATAGGATACTCTTAAAGAAACAAATTCCTGTGATTTTATGTTAATAAATATATCTACTTGAGTTTTATGAGAAGCTGGAACAACCGATTTTAATCTATGGAAAGATTTTTACTTTTACCATTCTGTTTCTTTTGTTACAATAGTTGACAAAATCAGTTCAACTCTCTGGTCTGTACATCATCCTCAAATTCAACAGGAAGAATCACATGGAAATACTTGGTCGATAGGGAAATGCTAATTGATAAAGAAACACGACTAGAATCAATTTAGCCAGTTTTTCACGCCTTTATTTGAACTAGAAATTTGGCTGTGGCCCGTAGAGTCATCTAAAACGACTATCAGTAAGACAAAAGTTTGAACCTCCTTGTTACGGCTCCTGTCAGAAAGTTACCTGTAGGCAATGAGGAAGGAGATAAGTAGTCCGCTACAGACTATAAAGACTAGGGCCCTAGGTGAGTCAATAAAACCTGCTAGTAAGACGGAAAGTCATCCAGGAGAGACAAGTTTAAGAATGTACCATACTTCATTTAACATTAATATTCCCTGGTGAAATGTAGACATTCCAAAAATATATATATGCCACTGAGGACCTGAAATTTCATGGAACATATTCCAGATCAACAATAATTTTTCGTAGATATGGAAAAACTAAACCTCGAAAATACTTGTATTAGCGAATATAATGGTACTAGGACAACATGAGTACAAAATTCTCCTCTTATTTTCTATGAGAAGAACAAACATGAAACAGACTAGTGAAGAGGCAAAAAATGTGCATGACATATCAATTAAAATAATAATAATAAAAAACCATGGAACCATTGCCTTATAGGTAACATTCTAAGCAACTGCACAATACTGATGATGCTCTGGAAACCATTCAGCCGGCCACCATTTTGGTCTAACAGCTTCAACCTTCACATCCTCCTGTCCTTGTACGGCTAAGGAACCCGACTTTTTAAAGGCTTCCTCCACACGCAAAAGACCAAGCCCTCGACAACCAATTGTAGTTGTTACAGGCCCAACCTTCTTGCCAGAAGCAATGTCAATCACTTCTGAGCCAGGAGCAACTTTCTGTCCCACCTCTGAAATAAAGTTGTCAAAAAAAAAAAAAAAAAACTCTGCATATTCACATGTAATGGATATCACAGAAACAAGACAGAAAAATTAATTACCTTTTCCAGTATCGTCTAGAAACAATAGAGGAAGCAACCGTTTGCGAATGACACCCCTGTGGTGTGTACGAGCAACAAGCTCTTGACCCACATAGCATCCTTTATCAAAGCTTATTGCATTCAAACCAACAAGATTATATTCAAGGGGAATTGCTTCACCTAAATGAGAATAAGTTCAGATTGAAAGGTTAATTGGAACAATGAGGTAAACAAAGGAAGGTCATTTGAAACATCCAAAAACAAGGAATCTACGAATACTAATGCCATCTATTCAGTTATAGAACTCAAAACGAAATGTACATGAAAATCACAAAAGAAGAAAGAAGGACGCACCTTTTGGAATTTCAGATGATCCTTCAGCAACTCCGTGCTCTATTCTCCACAATTGGTAATTTTCTTCATCTGTTTCCTTATCAGCCTCAACCAAAGGCGCTGCAGCTGACAAAATTTTAATGGATAAGAACATCAAAGATGAGGAAATCACAGCTGAACTAATAAGAACTCATAAGTACATCAGAAAATTAAACATAATGTTGCCAGCTTCGAAAGCCAGGTGCCAAAATAAGCACACAAATTTCACTAGAAAAAAACAGCTTATAGAACTTACGTGTTTCTTCAGATGGAAAAATTCCTCGATAACCAAGACATTCCAATCTAGGATCCTTAAACCATTGCCATCCATGATCATCCCCTTGTGTAGCTGATTGGGCAGAACGATCAACATCAGAGCCCCAACCAACACCAGCTGCCCCTGGTTCTTCTGCAACTCTGGACTTTTTGGCGAGGTTTCTGCCAAACCGCTGCCAGCATGAGAACTCTGTTGCCAAATTATCAATCTCAACCTTAGACCTTAAACGGTATCTGCAACAGAACAAGGAAGATAAAGATCAAGTTTTGCTCCTGGTATGCTAAAGGAGGAGAAAAGTATCAATAGGTCAATCAAGCCCATTTTCTAAAAATGACCTGAAGAAACGTTTGAATTAGTTGTCACTTATCAACTACTGGTACAAACTGTAAAAAGGAAAACACTAAAGATCATAAACTCTCCCTTGTTTATATTGGTGATTGAAATATAATTCCCTTGTTAATTATAATTTTTGGAAAACCTTTTCCACTAAATAAATGTTATTCTTAATCAGCTCAGTTCACTCTACTTGGCACTACCTCCACTCCTCATTACTCAACATCAAGTCTTCGACAACAATATCTACTTGCACAAGAATGTTTATTCAACTCCAAAAATTAGCTAAGCAGCTGATCCTATTAGCAGACCAAGAGGCATAATTATTGACATTCTTTTTTTTTTTTTTTTATTAAATCCTCGTTAACATAAAACTTACCAATCCATTGCTACCAAAACAACTAAAAACAAGTCAAAATATTAAAACTTATAACCAACAACACAACAAAGAATAATTTTCCAGTCTGACAACTAACAATATCGAATTCTTTTCACCTGAACTATAGAAATCACCTTTTAAAAAACTAAGATTGTTTTTTTTTTAAAAAAAAACCTCACCTTTTAAAAGTCTCTAGAACTTCATCAAGAACCGAACTGTCCACATCCGCCAACACTTCAACAGTCCCACTCGGGTCCGACCCGGGCCCAGACCCTGTACTGTCCAACTTCTCTCCACCCCGTGGAGGTCTATACAAGACCAAATCGAACAAAAACCTCCCCTGAGGAGTCAAGAGAGCAGCGTACATAGGCGGAACGCTGACAGTTGCCAAATTGGGAGTAGGCAGATAAGACGTTTGGTAACCTGGCGGGCCGCCGAATCTCCGCACATCGTTAGTTAACAAACCGTGTCTGGGCCGCTAAACCGGATTACGGACCGGGATTTTAAGAGGGAGACTAGTGGACTAGTAGTAGTGGTGTGGTAGCTATGGCTGATGAAACGGTGCATTTTACAATGTCGTTTTGGGTGATAGGGTGGAGTCTCCGGCTTTAAGCTTTTATGGGATTGAAGGCGGAGGTGAAGTGAGTCGAACGAGTGACACGGGGATTTGTAGGTTCTGTCTTTGGAACACGTGGGGCTTTCAGCTTGAATATGCTTGGGCTGCTGCTGATGAGCTGAGAAAAATAGCATACATTTAAGAATGGAAATCTTTGGCTCGCATGACAATTAGTTTGAAGGTATCAAACGAGTGAGATTGAGATAAATTATCGAATTAAAGTATAAAAAGATTTTAAATTACTTTGAATTTGATTATTTATAACATTAGTTTTAAAATAAAAATATAATTTATTTATTTTAAACATTTTTTTAATAATTTAAATCAAATTACATAGTCAAATGATGCCAATCTTTTAATTAATGAATCAAGTTAAAATCATATTTTAAATTATTTAAGATTTAGTTTAAATAATTTTTTTAACTAAATCTAGATCAAATTTTTTAGTCAAATAAAAAACAATCACTCATATATCACAAATTATATCATGGACTTGACTCTATATTACTTTATATATCCAAGATCAAAATGCATTGTTTCATAAATTTCATACGTATAACTTATATACATTAGTTATTAAATGTATGTAAATTTGGTATTATATTGCTTGTAAATTGATATTGATCTACATGTATATTAGTATTAAATTATATTTACATTGGTGTTAAATTATATGTACATTAAAATCCATGAATAGATCAATGAAAAAAATTATTGGTACAAAACTAATTAATCAGTGTATATACATGAACAATGTATATTAACAAAGTTTTTTAGAATTTGTTACATTATTGATAGAGTATCAATTCAAAATTAATTTATTTTATAGATTTCAATGTATATACAGTTTAACACTAATGTACATGCAGTTAAAAATCAATATACATGCAATTTAATGCTAATGTACATGTAATTTAAAAATAATATACATGTAATTTAAAACTAATGTAGCAGTGTACATGCAAGAATAATGTATATCAACAAAATTTTTTATATTATTACTAGAATACCAATTCAAAATTAATATATTTTTCATTAATTTATTTTATGAATTTCAATATACATGTAATTAAGAACCAATGTACACATAATTAAATACTAATATACATGCAGTTTAAAATTAATATACATACAGTAAAAGAATAATGTATTTCAAAACTAATGAACGAAGAAGAACAATATATATTAACAAAGTTTTTTAGAAATTTTTATATTTAACTGGGTTGATGGAGTAGTGAAACGTTGGGAAAGCTTCTTAGGTGGGACAAAGTCGGCAGCAGCACCAAAAGGAGGAAGAAGAGGAAAAGGAGGGAGAGGGAGAGGCGTATCTGCAAAATGAAGGAAAGGACTCAATACTTGGTTAGGGCAGACACAATTGACTAAAAGACTTAATTGCCCTTTGAAGTCTATTAAAACGGCATCGTTTGCATGAGAAATCTACAAGTGACCGGAAAACCTAAAGTGTGGTCGAAATTGCAAAATCACACTCCGCTGTAGACATTTTGGGTGAGCTTTATTGTATTTAAATAAATTTTTCTTAATGCAATTCACCCGATTTTCATGACATTGATGCTATTTCAAACTCTCATTCCTCTTGTTATTATGGCAAATCCTATAGAAACAGACAGCACAATTCTTTAAGGTCCAAACCATAATCCTTTCTTTAATTTTTTCTTGGCCAAACAATTACACATCTTTCATCTCTCTAGGAAATCCATCAATAAATTTCCAAAGAAACAAATCCAACACATTCTTGTTTAAGCTTTATTAGTCCTTTCATCTAAAATCATGTAGAAGCCCATTACTTTGGCATCCCATAGGTATGGTCCATCTTTCTTTAGCGGTTCCATTTGTCTAGCATTACAGTTTAGCATGTTATATCTCCTATCACAGTGCTCAAACGGTACCTTCAATTCTTGTGCTGAAGGTCTTGGGGCATCAGTAGCAGCTTCCGCGTCAGTGAGATATCGGCGCTGCCATCAGTTATTTCAACGATTATAATACGACCAACATCGCCACTTTGTTCTGCATTTAACCCAACCCTAACAGCCTGAGCAACATTAAGGCAGTAAAAATCAGGAAAAGTGAGTGCATGTTTGTTTAAATTAAGAAGCAGAAAGACAAATTATGCAAAATACAGGAAAAAAAGTAATAATTTCAAGACAAATTAAGTAATCTTGATTTATTTATTAATAAAATCGAATAAGATTTTTTTTAATTCAATTAAAGATTCTGATAAGTGAAAAAGTCTGTCTTATTTGATTTATGTACTTATATATTTTGACCCGAATCAAATTGAGTGAATATAAAATTTTGATTGGTGCGAAAGATAATCCATGCCTAATTCGTTACCCTTCTTAGTCTTGAAAAATCCTAAATCAACCTATACAGTCTATTCTTCAAGGTTCAATTCTTTGAAATATTAGTCATGTAATACTTTGATGGTCAAATTTTCCTTGGTCATTTTTCCATTTTGATTGTCATGCAAATTCTAACCAAATTATTATTATTTTTTTCATATTCAAGATAATATTTTATCACGAACAGAACAGCCAGCCCCATTTGACCCACCACCATTTTGGAAGACATCTATGTTGCAGGAAGCATATTCACGCACCAAGTCTAAATGCTTGAAATCTAATCCATGGTTTTGACCTAAACTCTTACATATTAAACTCTGTGGACGTTATTTAGAAAATTATTCATCTTTCACAGTAGTTAGATACTTTAATTAACTCGCAAGACAACCACAAAAGAATTAGTATTTCTTTTGACAAAAGAATTATATCTATATTCTTGAGTATATATTCTCCCTCTTGATAATATTTATGTCAATAACCATAGATAAATACGAGCAACAAAAAATTTATATATATAATTATTTCTCTTACCTTCAAACAACAACTAAAATAGTGATCGACTATCCATTTGGCCTGGTGGCCGAGGACTCTGCTCCTGAAGCCCTATGGTGGAGTTTTTAATCTCTACCCATTATCTAATGTCTTGAGTATTATTTTTTTTATTATAATTTCACAATTCTTTTTCATAAATTTCTTTATTAACATTAATCTATTAATAGCTGATGTATTCACTCATTCCTATAAAAATTAAAAGAATAAGTTTACGCTTTGAATTAATAACTTAATAATGAAGTGTTAAACTTATTCAAACTTATATTAATTGATATTATAAAATATCTCATGTGAATGTATATGAAATAGTATATCATATTGGGTGTTAATAATAAAGGAGAAGCAAGAGAATTTGGGTTTAGTTATTCCTTTTTATTTTTATGATGGGAGATTTCACCATAATAATAGAAGGAAATGATTTTATTAATTTAATGAGAATTATTAAAAAGAGTGTTATCTTTAATATATAGTCATAATACTGACTCGATCAATTAAATCTTCTACAAATAAAAAAAATATATGAATTTCTCCAAACATATATGCACATATTTTGCATTAATTAAAATTATGTTAAACTCAAATTACTTGATTATTATTAATTTAATAAACTTTATTAAAGTTGTGCCATATCCACAATGATATCAGCTTTCACTATCTTTAAGAACTTTGGATGTGCGTTTACCTAATAAATTCTGGTTATTGTCGGATTGCCATTTGCTTGGCCATCAAACCGTAGAAGAAAAGTAGTAAAATATTATAAAATTCAATCGCACAGAAAGCACGAAAGTGACAAAAAGACAAATAATTTCAACAACATTACTTTCTGATTCGTCTTTCTCCGAACAGTTGTTTTAGTACCCAGAAAGTCAAAAGCCTTTGAAGATGAGTGTTCATGGATTTGTGTTGCCACAGCTATCAATTTGTTGGGTGGAGTTAGTTTCTTGATAGGCAATTAGTGAAAGTTGCTTTCAATGATACAGTAACCTCCAGTCCCTAAAATTTGCTTTATTATATTAATTTTCAGAAAATATTGAATTTTTTAACTTTTATTGTTGAACCTATATATAATTAAGAAAAATTTTGTTTTGATTATGAACTGATTAAAACCAATTTAACGATAACGTAATAGAAAATTTTAACATGCTTCAACTATGAGGATGTCAAAACAATTACAAAAGAATATTAGATTGCCTTTTATTTGTCCATTGGATGACTCAATGGATTTTGAGTTGCACAATTATCCTAATTATTCCTTTTAATTTCATGTTAATTTTTTTTACTGAATAGTACAATTCAACATAAATTTGTCCATCTTAATATTTCTCTTATTTGTTCAACAAATATTATTTTAGGTTTGTATAGCGTCACTACCATTCTTATATTCTTGAGGATATGGAGAGTGAAAGTTTCAAAACGCTTATTCTTATATTTATCTCTATAATATTTTCCCCTAATTTTATTATGCATCTTATTATATATTTAAGTTACATTCATTATGATTGCAAATTCATATAAAATAATAAAAATTAATAAAGTAAATAAATAATAATATTTATGTGGCTTTTTAAGTTCATAATAATCATCTATTTTTATTCATATGAATACATCAAAATAAATTTAAAGTATTCACAACTCAAAAAACTAATGATATATGATATAATGACGTTGTATAAGAATAATACAGTTCATATTATTCACAATACTAATTAGAATAATTTTTTTTTTTTAATTTTTCTAAACAACAACAGCTCTTTTCATTAATGGGTAAAGGCTACTAATCAATAGGATTTATGTTATACTTAAGAAACATAACTTTACAATAAAAATAAGGACATAGTTACAATGTTGTCACACTTAGACCATATCTGATTTGTTTTTTTTATATAAATATAAAATTTATTTGCTTTATATTCAATTTCTGTGTTTATTTCAATCAAATTCTATATTTATTTCGTTCGTTTTTTATATGTTCAAAAAAAATTTAATAAGTCGACCATTATCTTTATGGTAACAATAATTATATTAAATTGTATTTGACTTATTATTTAAATATAAAATTTATTTACTTCATATATAAAATTTATTTATTTTTTATATAGAATTTGAAGAAATTCTATAAATTCGTATATAAATAATTTTTTTATTTTACATATAAAATTTGTTCAAATTATGTGTACGCTTGAATAATTTTGTTTCTTATTTGTTCAAAAAAAATGATAGCATCCAAATTGTTTAGAGAAAAAATTATAATACTCAAGACATTCGAATATTTTTGTTCATTTTTTATATATAATTTAAAGAAAAAAGAAAAATATTTAAATAAAATCTATTTTTTGTTTGAAAAAACAGTAGTAATCAAATTACTCAAATATTTTATTTATTTTTTATATGAAATTTTTTAAAAAATATTTGAATAATTTTAATTTTTATTTAAAAAACTGCCACTAAAATATAATTTTAATGTAAAAAATCAATATAAAAAAAATATTTCACTCAAGGACATGGTCTTGGATGTGACATTAATATATACTTTTCCTACAAATAATGGCCGCCTTAACCTACGGACAGCTTGGTCCAAAAAAAAACCTACAAACAGACATCCAGGTCCGCTAAAAGATTTGGTCCATTGATGATGTGGTAAAGTAACCAGCCAATAACCGTGTTCAGATTATATTATTTAGACCTCAACAATGTCGTTTCGTAGCGTGTTTGTGATTCGTACTATCAAACGGACGCGGTGACCCCAAAAATGCTTCTTAGTTTGACTTTCCCTTCTCTTTGGTCCCATCTTCCCTATTTTTCAAGTTTATTCTTCTTGATAGATCCCACAACAATGCCGTCATGCAAGTACATAACTAACCCTTTTCAAATCTCAAATTACAATAGAGCCATTTTATGAGAAAATTATTCACTGTATAATTTCTTCATCATATATATTAAAATCATTAATTTTTATATTTATGCAAATATTCAGATTTTCATACACCTTTTAATTTGTGCTATTTTAGTTTACTGATAAAATATGACTATTTAAAGGGCGGACATGTTAAATTTTGAATATCTTTCCTCTAATATTTTTTAAAAATAATTTATATAGTTTCAATTTAATATAAAATCTTTTTGGTTATCATGAGAATATTACAATTTTAAATTTATGAAATATTGAGAAAACTTAAGTTTGAATTCTACTTCTCAAATTTAAGAGTAAAAGCTACTCTGTTTTGTAGCTTATTCAACAAATAGAAAATAATAATTTACTTAGAGATGTAATTATTAATAGATAGAAAGAAAAAAATCACTCAAAAGGATTAAATTCAGTTATTATCTATTTGATTTAACATGCATAAATAAAAATTAATTCTCTACCAAATTATTGATTAAAAATTACTGAGCATTCTGTTTTCAATAGTTGAGTTATATATCTAAGAATGAGAATAATAAGAATAATTTGTTGAAGAGGCATGAGTTAGATACTTAAAACAATAAAATAATATTTTAAATTATACGAACAATATATCTTGTTGATTTTTTAGTTGGCTACTGGACTATTACTTCCCAAAAATATGCTAAGGAAGGTAGTCAATTAACAATTTTTTTTTTTTTTTTGTTCCTTAACAGAATTGGGTAATTGAGTATTGTTATTATGTTACTAATTAAATAAGACCAACCAATCAGACTATAGATGATTAAGAATAAAGAAAAGTTGTTAAGAGAAACAGAGCAAGGCTAATCCAATTAAAGCTAAGGAAGTCGCTGAGTCTTCTATTGCGTGTACTGGTGCAGATGCAAAGGTGGGTTGTTTTAATCTTTATCTAAATAACTAATATGGAAAGTTGATTTTAAAAAAACAAGTGTGATTTGTTAACGGGTTGGTACCATACCCGTAAATTTCTTATGAAAACCAGCATATATGCTTGTGTCAGCAACTGACAAGTAGAAGGATTCCAACATCAGGTTGGTGGAGAGGAATTACTTTAACTTAATATTCTAAAGCTAATACCCGTTTTAATTTAATCCCAATCCACCCCACACGTTGGATTTGCGCGGCTCATATGTCAATGGTCCAATAAAAACCCTTTCTAGACCTCGCCAGTGGTCCCAAATAAAAGGCTAACATCAAATTCGCATTTGTCAAACATCATTTTATACAACTTGGCAACAAAGCAAAACACATCTTGTAGAAGAAGAAGAAAAAGAAGAAGAAGAGAAATGAAGCTTGTTTGGTCGCCTGAAACAGCATTGAAGGCCTATATTGAAACAGTTAAATCGGTAAGCAACTTTCTACGAATCTTGGGTTCAGAATGGTAATTGTTCTTGTTTTGGCTCTTGTGTTTCTGATGGATATGTTCTTGGGTTTTTTTTGCAGTGTGAACTTTTTCAAGAATCTGGTGTGGCTGAGCTTGTTTCAGCTATGGCTGCAGGATGGAACGCGAAATTTATTGTAGAAACATGGTCACAAGGTGGAGTTATGGCTACAAGCATTGGCCTAGCTATTGCTAGCAGCCATACGGATGGAAGACACGTTTGTATAGTCCCTGATGAACGATCAAAATCAGAATATGCAGAAGCGATGCAGGAAGCTAGGATGTCACCAGAAATCATCGTTGGGGAACCTGAGGAGGTTATGAAGAGGCTAGTAGGGATTGATTTCTTGGTGGTGGATTCACGGAGAAATGAGTTTGCTAGGGTGTTGAGTCTAGCAAAGCTGAGCAACAGAGGAGCAGTTTTGGTGTGCAAGAATGCTAGCTCAAGAGCTTCAAGTTTCAGATGGAGAAGTGTTATTGAAGGAGGGTCATCGAGGCGGCTTGTTAGGTCTGTGCTGCTTCCGGTAGGGAAAGGACTCGATATTGCACATGTAGCTACCAGTGGAGGAAATTCAGTGTCAAGCAAGGGTCAGAAAAGATGGTTCAAGCACATAGATTCAAAGTCGGGGGAGGAACATGTTATCCGAAGGTAATTATAGTCGGGGGAGGAACATGTTATCGGAAGGTAATTTACGTACTATCGGAAATGAATGACCTTTTAGCTGGTTTTATGGAGAATTCTTAACTTGTACATATTAGGTGTATCTCTTGGTTTCTTTCCTTCTTTCCCTCTCCCTGGCTAGGATATCTGTTCTAAATATTAATTACAAAACTTTAGGTTATGTTTTGTCTTCTAATTCTTTGTGATGTGTACAGTAGTTGAAAATTCTCAATTTCTTTGCTCGGCACCTTTTGTCTTTCTGGCTTACATACAGGAATCATGGGCAAATCTAGGAAATGGATCATCTTAACATTTTATATTAATTCACACAGAGATGCATGAAATGTTGAGAGAGAAAATAAATGGCAGCACAATTGGATATCATATCTTCTTGAAAATTAAGCTATCTATTACAATCTTTAGTTGGATTGGGAAACACGGCACATAAAATGCAACAAAAACAGATTTATATATGAATCGTTAGTATAAGATTGTGAAATGCCTAAAAGGCTAATTTGCAGGTTTTCTGTAGCAAAGAAAATAGAACTCTGGACCTGTCTTCTGCATATACATCACATTTGGTTAATAGCCTATGGTGGATGGTCATCTCAATTGATAACTACTGATTTTTTGAAATTATTGAATGATTTTAACAAGCCAAAAACAATGCATTTTCAGCTGTGTCTTCCTTAGTCTCCACTCTGGAAGGGTCTTCACTATGTAATTTGATCCATTACTATTTGCCGACTGGTATTTCTTGTCACTAGTCTCCACTCTGGAAGGGTCTTCACCTTGTACTTTGATCCATCACTATTTGCGAACTGGTATTTCTTGTCAGACAATATCAAATGCAGCCATCCCAAAATATATGCACTTTTAGAGCAATAGTATTAGTCGTCACAAAATTTAACCCAAAAAAAAAAATGCAAGTCAACAACTTACATTTGTGGCAGGACTGAAGCCCTACAATAGGGAAATTTAGTCCCAGCTGTCCCTGCTTCTTCCAAAAGCCTTCTTATCTGAAAGAACCTTCTTACTTTTAAGTCGTTTCTGCTCCCCTGTTGCAGCCCTTTTTAGGTAAAAAAAAAAAAAAAAGAAAAAGGTTCACATATATAGCTACTCAACTTTGATAACAAAAATACTGCATCAAAATTGTAAAAAGGAGAGGGAGAGAGAGAGAGATCAAAAACCAAAGATAAATATGAGAAGAAGATACAGCAGAAAGGTAGATGCAATTAAGAAACATAAACAATCGTTAGCACTTACAATTTGGCAATTTTCTTCTTTTGCTTTTCTGAAGGAGGAGGAGGAACATAAGCAGCTGCATCAATGAGCGCCTGTTTAGCTCATCCAATTGAAAAGCAGGGAAATGAAAAAGGTAATAATCGTAATTAAAAAACGTCGAGAGAAGAAATTAACGCACATGGCAAGACATGATAGCAGAGTCATTAATTGATCGACATATGCATTGACAAATGATCAAAATTTGAGGCATGATCATTTTATCTGTGCTGAACAACACTAGTGCTAATGTCAAATGTCTGTTTACCAATTAAGTTGGATTGAAATTGGAAAAAACAAAAAGGGCAAGTAGTTGCTTGGCGTTAAAATGAAGTGAACAATCGATCTTCGGTACCTGCAGCTTTGCTAAAGCATCTTCAATATTAACCCCGTAGAAAAACAGGAAGGATAAAAGCAACTGCTCTAGCATCAAACAAGCCAAAGAGATAATAAAAACGAAAAAGGGGAAGAAAATAACTTCTGTGTTCTAGTCTTTGTTGAAGAAATCACGAGTTCACCATCCCCGTTGATTCGAATCTTTTCCTGCTTATAAACAGAATTCTCAACAACTTGTAGAAAGACTATAAGATAAAAATCACAAGCACAAGTATTATTTAATTTATTTTACTAAGAATTTACAATACAGATAAAACTGAACCTCCAAAAGAAGAAAGTGATAGTAAATTTATTTGATTTTGGGTTCCTCATATACGCATATGCTTGTATTCAACAATTTTTTTTTTTTCCTTTTAAAATTTGGCACTTAAACAGAACTCTTAACAACTTGTAGAGAGAGTACAAGACAAAAACCACAAGGACAGGTATTATTTATTTATCTCACTAAGAAATTACAATACAAGACAAAACTGAACCTCAAAAAGAAGAAAATAATAGTAAATTTATTTGATTTTGGGTTTCTCATATATGCATATGTTTGTATTCAACAATTCTTTTTTGTTTTTTTCCTTTAAAATTTGGCACTTCCTTCATTCATGATTATTTTAGTTCCAAATCATTTTTTCAGTCAAAATTCTTACAACAATATCAAAATGATCCTGACTGACCATGATTGATCCTCAGATCAGGACTCCTACAATCTTGAATTGATGTGTTCCCACTACATAAAACTGCATTATGTTTTCTTTTAGAATATTTGGTAACTGGCAAAAACAAACCATTTGCATAATCCTCTCTCTGATCCTGTCACTCAGCCAGTATGCATCTTTAACATTGAAGCGCATGTCCACCTTGGTATTCACTGTCTCAGTTATGAAACAAGTTCAATAAGTGAAAGAGCGTAGGGAAGGAATATATTAAATAAGGGAGAAACAAAGAGAACTATGAAGAAGTGAACAGACCTTTATTCACATTCTGACTTCCAGGCCCACCACTCCTAGCAAAACTTACCGTAACATGGTCTGCACTGACATGTTGATGAAAATGAATTTGCTTGAAGTCAGCAAAGATAACATAATGAACTTATAATGCCAAATGAGAAAGTGCCCTCCATACTTCCACTTTTCAATTGGGAGTCCAGTGTTTAAACGCTAGCCTCCTTCCTTCCCCCCCCCTCCTTTCTCTATCAACAATTCTCTTAAATAATTCAGATGTACCACAAAATGGAAGACATACAATCAGAATCAAACAAATATGGTAGCCAAGAAAGTAGTCTCATAACACCAGATTCAGAACTATCGATAATCCAGCAGGCTTAGAACTAGCTACAGGATCCAGCTGATCTAGTACTAGACTACTAGCTACGAGATTTGTGCCATACCGCATTACATTTTATGCTAAATCAATAAAAATGCCTTCCACAGACTTAATTTTTTTTCACCAATGTATTGTACTTCCTCAACCGGGTTGTCATTTGAATATGCTGCAAAATTATTCTGAAGTGAGAGGAAGGCATGCCACAACTAACATCATAGCCAGCCGATAAACGCGACCTAACTAGGCTAGCACAAATTAGTTTTCTGTGAGAAGGGCTACCTTCTTCAAGCTCTGCCCAACCTATACAAGGAAGCCAAGTAGCTTTCTCTTATCCACAAATGGCTCAAGTAGTGGTCAGCATTTCAGATATTGCAAATGCATTAAACATTCAAGGAGTTGATAAATAAGAAATGCAACAAACAACTAAAATCAATTCAGCTCATTCAAAAGAAGTGCTAAAAGGCCTAAATATGCTCTCCTTGACCTCTTCTTTTTATTTTTATTTTTATTTTTATTTTTTTTCTTTATAAACGTTAAAACTGAAATGAAGCCGAAATTCATACAGTAAGACTTTTGAAGGGTTCATACCCAAGAGTAGCTGAAAAGGGGGAAAAAAAAAATAAAAATGAAAACGGTGGCTGGAGAAATGGAGGGTTTTTTCAGGCAAACGAAACCTAGAGTTGCCACCCACAAAAAAAGATGCTTTTATTGTAAAATATTTAATCATGATCTTGTACATAAATTTAGAATATCAAGATATTAATAACTGAACGAAAACAAATTGTGTACCTGTCTCCGCGTTGAATTTCAAATTATTTTGAGTCATAATACTGAACGCTGAAATTAAACCACTTGAAAATTTGTCAGAACGGTTGAAAAACGAAAGCTAGATCTTCATCTCCTTGACCTTCTCAAAGACGGCTACAATGGGCGTAGCAACTAGGGTTTTTCTGTTATGAAGACAGGAGAGGGGACCTAGCCTTTTTATAATAATTTTAACAGACTCACCCATCACAGGTTCATGTTAAAATAGGCCTACATTAACCGTCTTTCATATCGGCCCACAAAAGATGTCACAAGCTCATAACTTTATTGATCACATTTTAATTGGGTTTACCCCAAAACAATAAACTATATTATTCAGTCCGTTTTATAAATAATTAAAACCAACCCATAATTAATATTAGCCCACATAATAAAAAAAATTTTCAACATTCTCCTACTTGGACAATATTAATTATGACGTTTTCATGTTTTAATAAAGAAAACATTTTCGAAAACGACTCTCGGACTGAATACTTTAAACTCCAGTGTCGCCACACAATTTTAGAAAACATATAGCTTTTTGATAAAGTGACATCTCAAACACAATCCTATCCACATTAAATTATCAATATCGGATCATGACAGTAGTTATGCCACTTATTAATATAGTACCAATCCATAGTCACAAACATTGACAACTTAACCGACTTGGATTCCGATATGACAGTGTAGCAAGAAAATATCACCTCATGTGATCAATACACTATTTTCTTGTCAGTCCTCCAAACATTTCTCTTTCACAAATGCTCTAACGAGCAAGAGAAATTCACAAGGCTTCACAATAAGGTTGTTATTTCCATTTGGAAATACACACATAATGCCTTAGCCTGTCACAAGGCTTCACAATAAGGCTGTTATTTCCATTTGGAAATACAATCACAATGTCTTAGCCTTT